>JAKJMR010011674.1:1526-16005 GCA_024449315.1 Daboia siamensis | reverse complement strand
TTAGATGGAGTCCAGAAGATGGTAGAGGACAGGAAGGCCTGGAGGAATGTTGTCCATAGGGTCGCGATGGGTCGGACACGACTTCGCAGCTAACAACAACAACAAGAGATATCCTAGCTCTTAACCCCAGATATTTGCAAGACTCAAACAGATTCAGTTACTAGCATATTTGCTCCTAGCTGCTAACCTCCCATCAAAACAATTTCCTGTATACTTTCTAAAAACTCACAGACAAGGAGACTAACCCATTTCTTTACTCAATTCACTTTTGCCAAGACTTCTCACAAAATGATCTGTTTGGTTGACATATTTATCCATGATCAACTCCATTAACCCAGTTTTTTGGATTGCCACAACATATCAAATTATAAACAAACTACATGGGCAAAATTCATGTAGCATTTCTGCTCAACTAAAACATGGCTATCTACTCTAATCTGTAACCACACTATCTAAAGCACAAACACAGAACACAAAATGGTTCCTTATTATTAGATTGTTATTATTCCCACAGTCTACCTGAACTAATTTAAGGATCTTCTCTCTCATGAAGCTCACACATTACATATGCTGTCCCCAACACTCAATTCTTAGCACACACACACATGCACATACACATTCAGATAAAGTTAAGTAACACTACCAGTGGTCATTTCATTAGGAAATTGCATCATCTTTAATATATGAATACTGTCTTATACATATATGCATGTACTGGGGCAAAAATGTTTAGAGGAAGCTAACAATCCATTTCCCTTCCAGATGCTAAAAGGCAGACAAACAACATTATTCCCTCATGCCTATCAGAGGAAGAAGGACCACCTGGCTGCAGAATTCTTACATTAACCATTTTTTCTCCTTCATGCAATCAATAGCACTCAAGATGTCCCAAATTTAATTTGAACCATGCTTCTTCAGGGCATAGGGCAGAAACTCATTTGACTGAGTAAAACAGGGAATTGGTTTAAAAGCATTCCTTAAATATATATACTGTAAATCATAACACAGATGCCCAAAGTATAGTTCTTCCCTGTCCCGTAGAATTGGACTTCATTCCACAGATTTAAAGCACAGGATGGCAAATTGAGAAACAAGAGTATGATAAAGGAACCCATGTCTCCAAGGAATTGTGGGTTAAGCTGCATAAGAACCATCTATTGGAGATGCTCAGTCTCTCATTTCTGAGAGTAATGTTTAACGGCCCACAAGACCATAAGGTAGCTTTTTATTGTGCAATCATATTCACAGGCTTTTTTTGCACAATTCCTTTATCTTATTCCCGAGATTTCCCAAAGACACCAGACTTTGCTGGCTTTCCTTGTAATTCTCCATATTTTCTACCACACCTTCTTTCTAGTTGCTATTCCCAAAATTGCCTTTAAAGAAAAGCAAGAAAGAGAATAGCTCAGGGTGCTGGATTGGCAGGCAACTTTCAGCATAAGCCTCGATTCAAACACAATATTCTTAGACAGCTGTGCTTAACTAGCCCTTTATTTACTTATTGGCATTGCATAAAATCCTAGACTATCAAAAAGTAATCAACCGCACAGTTCATATTATGCATTCAGATAAAAACGAAGTTGGATAAGTTTGTAAGTGAAACACCGGTTCGCCTCTGCGCATGTCTAGAGCGGTTCTAACCAGAGTTTTCATGGAAGTAACTGGTTCGTAAAAGTGGAGTTGGCTCATCGGAAGATTATATTTAAAACGAGCTTATCCTTTTTTCTTTTACAAGAAGGGGGGGAAGGAAGGGTTGAGGTATATAAATTGGGCAAATTCACAGAAAGGCTGGATAAGGAAAAGGCATTTTCTTATCTCTCTCTTGGAAATGATTTAATACTCACCATCGGGTATTGTCGTAGTAATGCTCTAGCACCGAATATCCGAAGAAAGAGTTATTGGGTCCTTGATAAATTACGGGATGATCCAGATCGATGTTATAGGAATAAACCAAGGCCACGGAGAGCGTCGCGACTAGGACTTTAAATCCACCCCGCTTGCCCTCCCAGGGAAATCCAGCCATTCTCTATTTTTCAAAGTGCGCCTCTTCCAACGCCGACTAAGAAAAGCCCTTTCGGGCGCTTGTTGGCTTCGGGGAAGCGGAAAGTTTGCGTGGCCGCCTGCCTGCCGCCCTCTCTTCGGCTTTGAGGCAGGATAGGCAGCAGAGAACAAAACGCCGCCGCCGCCGCAGCAGCAGCAGCTTGTAGCATTCAAGCAGCTCCTTCGTCACAAACAGTAAAAAAGGGAGGGGGAGCAATTAAGCCAAAGTCTCCGAGTCCGCGTCGTCTCGAGTAGCAGCGAAAAGCGCAGCTAGCAAGAGTTCAGTCTCCTTCTGAATCCGGAGTGCTACTTCACGCCAACCCCAGCCCAGGTCGCGTGGGGCCACCGTCCTCCTGCTCTGAGACGCAGCCGTCCAACAAATTGCCGTAGCCGTGGCGCCCTCTGGCGCCCGGCCTAAGAGGCTGAGTAAGGTAACTCCTCCCGGAGCATCGGCATTCCGCTTTTCTTGGCCGGCTACGGATAAAGTTTTAAATTCCACACTGCGTGGCTGTACTCGCGCAACCACACGGCGGTGTAAAATGGTTTTGGAGAATATACAGCGTAATGCGTTATATAAAGGCACTCGGTTGTGTGGATGAAGGCAGTTGGGTTTAACAACCATAACTTAGTTAACTACGATAGGACTGAATAATGGGAGGAATGTATATTTCCTATTTTTTTAGCAGACTATAAAACCACTATTATCCATGGTGTTGCCAAATATTTCCTTGCTGCTACAAGAATGAAGCAAAAAATGTCCAATAAAATTATATTTCTTTTTTGCTGTTGAAATATCTCATGGTCATGTGATCATGATTTGATACTTTTCCTGCTGGCTCCCCATAAGCAAATTGGAAGCCTGCAGGAAGTCAGTAGTGAGTCACATGAAATCCTCACTTAACAACCCATGTCCTCAATGGCAATGACAGGGCCTGCCATTGTTATGCAGAAAAATTGTATGATAACATATTTTACAACCACATTGCTTAATGATGAAAACTGCAGTACCAATTACTGTAGTTAAGTGAGAATTACAAAAGCGTAGATAAAGAAGCTGCTGAAATAGACTATTTTGTCTTAAACCTTTTAAACTGATTTTATAGAGTTTGGTTATACGCATTTGGAATGGTCCCAGATAGTAATGAAAAAACAGCACTGGAATTCATAGGCTAGCCAACTTTAAGCAGCAAAATTATTGGGGGGTTTTGCCATAGTTTTGTATTTAGTGATTGCATTCTGGACCATAAGTTCTCTTAAATCTGTCAAGCTGCTCTAAGGGTTCTTTATTAGTGACTACTTTACTTATTATCCTAAAACCACTCAAGAATCCTAGAATCTTTCAATGAAACATATACGTGGAAGTTCATACAGATTTGGCAGAGTCCAGAATGTATTGACATCTTTAAAAATAAAATAAGATCCAGCCTTATTTTATGGACTGGTTAGTAATAGTAGTAGTCTTAGTCAGAACAAAAGATTATATAATGCAGGAAAAGCACTCTCTCATCTCCCTTTAGCATTTGAAATTTAACTGGAAGTTTACACACACATTTGCAATTTATATTTTAATAAAGAAAAACAATAAATACATGAAGATAAAGGAGATATTTCAAAATAGAATGTTTTCAGAAGGCTTTTAATCTAGATCAGTTGAATCCTGTTGAACGAACTACAGTATGGGCACAATTATTAGCCACGTTGTATTTTGGAGGATTAATTTTCTTATTGAACAACTACAGTGCTCTCGGTCAGTCCAAAATGTTAATAAACCCCAAATCCAAACTCAAATATTTAAGAAAATAAAAGTGAGGTTTGGGCATTCTTAGGAGAATATCTATATGTGCACAATTATTGGGCAACTATTAGTGTGCAAAATTAGTATGCAACTAAATGAAAAACAAAAATTCACCCATCTTGCTTGTTTATTTGCCTCTGTTAAAGTGAGAATAAGCAACTCAAAATGTACAAATAAACATTTCTGACATTTCAACAACAAAAAATCAGTGACCCATATAGCCGCCCTTCTTTTCAATAACAGCCATAAGCCTTCCATTCATGGATTTTGTCAGTTTCTTGATACAATCAGTGTTTTGTGCAGCAGCAACCACAGCCTCCCTAACACTGTGTAGAGAGGTGTACTGTTTTCCTTCAAGAAGGACCCACAAGTTCTCAATAGGGTTTAGGTCAGATGAGGAAAGGGGCCATGTCATTATTCTTTTATCTTTAAGGTCTTTACTGGCTAGCCACACAGCAGAGTACTGCGATTGAGCATTGTCCTGTATAAAAGTCATGTTCTTCTTGAAAGATGCACTATTTCCTGTACCACAGCTTGAAGAAAGTGTCTTCTAAAAACTGGCAGTAAGTTTGGAAGTTGATTTTTGAGTCCAATCTTCAATCCAAAAACGTCCAGTTAGTTCATCTTTAATAATACCAGCCCATGTCAATATCCTACCCACAGCTCGTTGGTGTCTCAATCGAAGTGGTGCTCTGTGCCCGTTACTGGTCCAGCCATCGGCCCATCCATATAATCCATCAAGAGTCACTCTCATCTCATCAGTCCATAAACCATCTTCTTCAAATATTTCTTGGCCCAGTCTTGCTGTTTCAACTTATGTGTCTTGTTCAGTGGTGGTCTGGTTTCAGCCTTCCTTACCTTGGCCATGTCTGTGAGCACTGTTTCTGGATATTCGAGGTAGGTTGCAGTTCTGGTATATGACCACTCTGGAGGTTAATGGGTTCCTGGGAACTTTGCGTTTGATTCTTTGGCAGTTAATGTGCATCTTTTTTTCTCAACACGTTTCTTGCGATTCCACTGACTATTTGCAACAAAACATTTGATGTTCTGTGATCATGACCCAATATCTTAGCAATTTCAAAAGTACTGCATCTCTCTGAAAGATTTTTTACAGTTTTTGACTTTTCAGAATCAGTTAAATCTCTTTTATTGCCCATTTTGCCTGAGGAAAAGAAGCTGCCTAATAATTATGCACATCTTGATATAGGGTGCTGATCTTCTTAGGCCACACCCTCCTTCATTACACAAATACAGATCACCTGATATGCTTATATCCGCTAAGCATTTAGGTTTCTACAACTTGGAGGTGGAAAATATGCAGGAAAATGATATGGTCAAAATACTTGCCTAATAATTGTGTACACAGTGTAGGTGATTTTCACTCATTTTCCCTTCTGTCTTTGACATTTATAATCTATGAAATTCTACTATGCAGATTGGGAAGGTTCTTCATGCTCATATTTAATTTCAACCATGAATCCTCTTTCTTTTATTATGAGAAAAAGTGCTCCTAAAGTTGAAGCAAACATCGTTGCATTACACTGTGGAAGAAAGTGATATTCACTCTTCCTGTGTGTTCGTTTTCTCTGGAAAGACCATTATTTTAACAAACCTGATCTAATCTATAGTTTCACTTAAATACTGGTATCCTTCATCTTGTCTAAGTTTGCCATCATCTTCTTCACTAGGATTAATTTCTTTCTGCAGTCACTGTGCATTGTTATTAATTTCTTGAGCCCAAGAAAAATCTATCAACTTTATTTCTTTGACAATACTTGTAATTTTATTAAACAAGCTAAAGTAAAAAAATTAAGGACAACAATAAACAAACTATTCATTGAGTTTCTGCTGATGAAAACAAAGCTCAGTAGCAAAACAGTGAATACACTTTGGTCCAATTTCTGAATTGGATGAATGTGTATGTTTGTATTACTATATTATGACACCATGAATAAGAAATTAATTGATCCAGTAAACTAACAACCAAAGGTTTAAATTTAATCTAAAACAAATTCAGTCATGCACTGGGTTAAACTAACAGACCCAGATAGAATTGATTAAATTAACTCCATATATTTATGCTGTGGGAAAACATAATCCCATTCAGTTAAGTGAATTTGCATATCTATGTTTCTCCACATCAAATAAGAAAAAAGAGCTAGAGAAACAGAGTGTTTTTAAAAACCAGGTCCCTTCCTTCCAAATCCTAGTATCAGTAATTTATTACTCAAACCAAATAAAAATAAAGAATCAATAGACTCGTACAGTCCTACTTCTCTAATTATCAAGACTATGTAATCTTTATAAGTATTTTAGCAAATAGATCAGAAACATTGACTCCTAAATATATTAATGAAGATCCAGCCAGTTTCATTAAAGGGAACCATATAATGGAACCAATACAGAAACTCATTAACACATTACACTGAAATAAGATCTCTGAAAAACAGTTTGCAATCATTATATTATACCTTGCAAAAAGCCTTTGATAAAATTAGTTGGTCATCTATTTTCTATACTAAATTTTGTATTGGCAATTTATAATTTACATTATGCAAAAGCCAGTTTAAAATTAATTTGTATAGGCCAAGGGTCTCCAACCCCTGGTCCATGGACCAGTACCAGGCCACGGCATACCAGCAACTGGTCCACATAAACAAGCAAGCCCCATCCGTGGGATGCAGGCAGCACACAAAACCACGCGCACTCCAGTCTGCAGAAAAACCTTTCTCCACGGAACTGGTCCCTGGTGCCCAAAAGGTTGGGGACCCCTGGTATAGGCTCTTTGTCTTTTAATACAGAACCAGGGACAAAACATTCTTTATCTTCTTCCACTTTTGCTATGGGGCTCTCAGATAATTACAATTGAATTTAAAAAGCTTTATTTTAAAAACATATTCTGTAGTCAACCTGTTACATGTTTGTCATCAATTGGTCTGATGTTATTATGATAAAATATCCATTGTTGTATCAACAATGAGTGGAAAGTTACCTAACCAGTTGCTAATTCATTGAGATTTTTTTTTTGTTGACAATTCAGAATGGAACTCATTAGATTTCAAGTTACAGATTTTGGGAAAACTTCATATGGCTTGCAGAGCAACTAAATATAGTAGATATCCCCAAACATCCAGTTAGGCATCTACTGAGAAGAAAGATCTCTGTTTTAGATTCTGAAAAATTGTTGCCAAATTTCAGCTACTGAGCAGACCACACAGGAATAGGACATTATATAAGGCTTCTTAATGTAGTCATAATCTTTGCAACAATTTTTATTTTATTCTTCAGATCATGTCATCACTTCTATAAAATAAACAGTAATGGAGCAACTAAAGCTACTTTAGATCCTGAGATCTTTTAAATTACAGAGATCGAGAACCAAAGCTATAGTCTCCTGTACACAAAGTCTGTAGTCGTGGCCAGGAACATTGTACATTTCTTTATTTCTATTCTCCTATTCTACCCTATTGCTTTCACAGTCATTTAGCAACTCTTGATAAAGTTAAAATTTTCATCCTGCCCAAATATTTTTTTTAAAAAATTAAATATACAAAACAAATGTTGCTAAAAGAAAAAAAAATCACACACTTTTGAGGCTCTCCTAAAATTAAGAATTTTTATTGCCATGCATAGTGTATCTGCAGTTTGACAAAAGTGAATGAATTCACTACTCCCCAAGCTATGAAATAATTCCATTTAGAAGAAAAATCAATATAAAGTGATTTGACAAATTCCATAGACAACAATACAATCCATTAAGAATGTGCCTATGCCAAAGACTTTGCATCAGGAAGAATTGAAGTTTTCAAATTAAATCCCCAAACACTGACTAAAACAAACAAAGCTTTTCAAACAAATTAAAGAAAATGGGAACTGATATATGCACAGTATAAATAAAACAACCAATATGAAAAGACATCTCCAGTGGATACAGAATCTACATACCCTTGTTAAAACCCCAGGTTTTGAGATGTAAAATAATCACAACAAGATAAGTCATTTCACCCTTAATATATCATATAAGCTGTATAATTCAACTGAAAAACAAACTGAAACTTTTAGGGAGAAAATAATAATAAAAAACTAGAATAATGTGGCTAAATAAGTGTATGCTCTCTCAACCACCACCCCCTCGCTAGGCTCTATGCATCCAGCTATTACTTCACTCCTTCCACCCTGCCTTTCAGCTGTTCGGACGCTGCTGAGTAGCTTTCCCTGTTCTTGCAGAAACAGTCTAGGACCATGCTGGGCCTGCTGCTAGGAGATGAGGTGCCTAATTTCCAGGCTGACACTACGTGCGGTCCCATCCGCTTCCACGAATTTCTGGGGGACTCATGGGGCATCCTCTTTTCTCACCCAAGGGACATTACTCCAGTATGAGAACTTGGTCGAGCAGCAAAACTAGCACCAGAATTTGCCAAGCGTAATGTTAAGTTAATAGCCCTCTCTATGGATGACATCAGTGACCATCTCGCTTGGTGCAAGGACAACAGCGACAAGCCTATTGACAAACTCCCTTTTCCAATAATTGCTGATGCGAAAAGGGAGCTTTCAGTCCAACTTGGCATGCTGGATCCAGATGAGATAGATAAAGATGGAATGTCTTTGACTGCTCGTGTGATATTTATTTTTGACCCGGATAAGAAGCTGCAACTCTCTATACTCTACCCAGCAACCACTGGCAGAAACTTTGATGAGATTCTAAGAGTTGTTGATTCCTTAAAATTAACAGCTGCTAAGAAAGTTGATACACCTGTTGGCTGGAAGCCTGGAGACCAAGTCATGGTTATTCCAAGCTTATCAGATGAAGAAGCCAAAAAGCTGTTTCCAGGAGGGATTTGCACTAAGCAACTTCCATCGGGCAAGAATTATCTTCGTTATACCTCTCCATAGCAATTGTGAAGTGAAATCATATGAGCAGAATGCTGATCGCTGGGACTTTGCAGGACTGGTTGCTTTAGATGTGTGGAAATATACTTTGAAAGTCTGTAGCAAAAAGAAAACAAAGTATCTATTCATGTCTTTTAACCCAGTGACTAGTGTAGCTTGCAGCTTCAGCTAATCAGTTTAGGCTTGTTTCGTTCAAATTTAATCAGTTTTCCTTACCTCCTTTTTGGAATTGAATATACCACTTTTTAAGCAGTACAGATTTTTCTTTAATTGATTTTCTGTTTTCTAGTGATATAAAAACTTGATTCATGAACAGCAGATTAATATTTTTTCATTAATAGGAATCAATTACTGTTATGTGTAAAAAAAATGCACATCTTGCATTTATGTTTGTGAGATTATCAGAAATGAAGGTTCTTAGATTCAGTTTACAAAATAAATTGAATAAACTATAAAAAAAGTGTATACTCTCTCAAACTAAAACTGGTGCTGTGGGAGCTCAAGGGCCAGGCTGGGGGCTTAATCTCCACTGCCCAGGGTTCCGGAAAGTCCGTGCCACCATCCAGGGGCTCCCTACATGCCATGAGGCTCAGTGAGGCTCCTCCAGTGGACCATGCCCCGGCGCTTGCCCCGGTCCTATCCCCACCCTGCCAAAGACCCTCAAATCAACCCCAGTCCTTCCCAGGCCCACACAGGTGCCCCTCATGCAAGTGACATTAAGCTGGCCATGCCCACCCAATAGGCCATGCCCATGCCAGCCATACCCACCCAGTAGGCCATGCCCATCCAACTCTCCAAGGGCAACCACAATGCTGATGCGGCCGTTAATGAAATTGAGTTTGACACACCTATTGTAGATAGTGTAACATAATCCACCATTTACTATAGATCACTGCTGTGTTTACTCCTGGATCATCTCGCACAATAAGATTGTGCATACTCTGATAGGTTATGGGCCCAGAGAGAGGAGAAACCCAGTGAGAGCTTGAGCCAGAGCCAGAGGAGTTAAGGCTTGTGGTTTGTGGGGGTTTGTGGGGGTAGCAGGCAACATGGACTCCGTCAGTGTAACTGAAGGAAGTTGTGTAGTATCTCATCTGAATGAGAAAAATTACCTCTCCTGGTGTCTGAAAATGGAGATGTACCTGCGAAGGGAGGAGTTGTGGATGATAGCTGCTGATCCACCTGCAGCCCTGAATGTTGGGGACCAGAGAAAGAATAAGAAAGCATTGGCCAGCATAATGCTGAGTTTGGACAATAGCCAGCTGATACACGTGAGAGGTCTCCAGTCTGCTAAAGAGTGCTGGGAAACTGCGCAGTATGTATGTGAGAGAAACTGCGAGCAGCAAAGTAATGGTGAAAAGAAAGCTATATAAAGCCCAGCTGAAACAAGGAGAGAGCATGTCTACTCATTTGCAGTCCATGAGAAAGACATTCCTAGAGTTAGAAGAAAGAGGAATGACTTTTACTGAGGCACACAAGGTGTGTATAGTGCTTATGAGATTAACAGAAGGACAAAAGGCCGTGGGGTATAAATGGGTAAAAGAAGTCTTTACACAATAATTAACTGCAAAATAAGGCACAGTTAGTTGCGCAAGGATTTACACAGAGAAAAAAATGTTTATTGTGATGAAGTCTGAACACAATTAAGATCCTTTTCTAGATCTTATCTTGTGGCAATGGAGGTGGCAAAACGTGCTTACTTCGCCACCCTCATTGCGTCCACAGATAACCGCCCGGCCGCCCTGTTTAGGGTGACCCGTTCCCTTTTAAATCAAGGGACAGGAGAGGACCCCTTACCAGGACAGGCCGAGGAATTTAGTAAATATCTGGTGGACAGAATTGCTCAGATTCGGGCTGGTCTGGACTCTGACTGGGCAGTATCTGACAAGGGGAAAACGATGGATTTGGCTGAGAACATTTGGGAAGAGTTTGATCCTGTGACTCCGGATGAAGTGGACAGGATCATGGGGAAATTAAGTGCCGCCACATGTCTGTTGGACCTGTGTCTCTCCTAGCTGGTCTATGCATCTCAGGAGGTTACACGAGGCTGGCTCCTAGCAGTTATCAATGCCTCACTGAGTGAGGGGTACTTCTCTGCCACCTTGAAAGAGGCGGTGGTAAGGCCGCTTCTCAAGAAACCTGCATTGGATCCAGCTATTTTAAATAACTTCTGTCCTGTCTCCAACCTTCGCTTTCTTGTGAAGGTTGTTGAGACCATGGTGGCACGGCAGCTCCCTTTGGTCCTGGAGGAAACTGAGTATCTGGATCCGTACCAATCGGGTTTCAGGCCCGGGTATAGCATGGAGACAGCATTGGTCGCACTGGTGAACGATCTCTGGTGGGCCCGAGATAGGGGTTATTCCTCTGTCCTGGTCCTATTAGATCTCTCAGCAGCTTTTGATACCATCGACCACGGTATCTTGCTGCGACGTCTTGAGGAGTTAAGAGTGGGAGGCACCGTTTTACGGTGGTTCTCCTCCTACCTCTCGGGCCGTTCGCAGATGGTGTTGGCAGGGGGACAGAGGTCAACCCCTAGGCCCCTTAGTTGTGGGGTGCCTCAGGGGTCAGTACTCTCGTCTCTCCTGTTCAACATCTATATGAGGCCGCTGGGTGAGATCATCCGTGGCTTCGGGGTGAGGTATTATCAATATGCTGATGATACCCAGCTTTTCTCCACCCCGAACCAACCCAGTGATGTCCTTGATGTGATGTCCCATTGCCTGGAAGCGGTACAGATTTGGATGGGGAAGAAGAGGCTCCGACTCAACCAGGCCAAGACTGAGTGGCTTTACGTACCGGCATCTCGTTTAGTCCAAGAGGCTCCATCTTTGGTTATAGGAGGAGAGATCTTACCTCCCGTTGATAGAGCACGCAATCTAGGCGTCCTCCTGGATTCACGACTCAGTTTTGAAGATCATATTGGAGTCGTGGCTAGGGGGGCATTTGCCCAGGTTTGCCTGGTACGCCAGTTGCGCCCCTTTCTGGACCGAGATGCCCTACTTACAGTCACCCACGCACTCGTTACCTCCCATATAGATTACTGCAATGCTCTCTACATGGGGCTGCCCTTGAAGACCACCCGGAGGCTTCAGCTGGTGCAGAGTGCGGCCGCACGGGTAGTGATGGCAGCACCCCAATACTCCCATATTACACCCCTCCTGCGTGAGCTGCATTGGTTACCGGTTGTCCTCCGGGTGAGATTTAATGTGCTGGTACTTACCTTTAAAGCCCTACATGGCTTAGGCCCGGGATACTTGCAGGACCATCTGCTGCCAGGAACGACTTCCCATCGCCCAGTGCACTCACACAGAGAAGGCCTCCTCAGGATACCGTCGGCTAGACAATGTCGGCTGGCGACCCCCAGGGGGAGGGCCTTCTCTGTGGGAGTGCCAGCCCTATGGAACCAGCTCCCCCCTGAGCTTCGGATGGCCCCAGATCTCCAGTCCTTTCGCCGCAGCCTCAAAACACTCCTTTTCCATCTGGCTGATCTGGACTGACAGGGATTTTAATTATGTTTTAAATTTTTACCTGTAATTTTAACATATTTTAATTTTAATTTTAATTTATTCTACAGGGGCCATTAATTTAATTTTCTTTTAACTTCTGTATTGTTGTATGTTATTGTTGTTAGCCGCCCTGAGTCCTTCGGGAGATAGGGCGGCATATTAGTTCCAATAATAAATAAATAATAATAAATAAATAAATAAGTGCACCAACAGTAAGAGGTGAGACCATAAGGCTAGCATTGGTTTTAGCAGCTGCACGCAGTTATACCATATATTATTTCAATATGATTGCTGCATATTTAAATGCTGAATTAGAGGAAGACAATATATATGGCACAAGCACCAGGTTATCAAACTAAGCACCTTGGATATGTTTATAAATTGAATAAAGCCATATATGGGTTAAAACAGTCAGCAAGAAACTGGAATCAATGTTTAGATGCTGCTGTCAAAGAGTTAGGTTTAAGAACCAGCAAGGTAGATCCAAGTTCATACACTGCACAGTATAAGGGTGCAGAGTGTTTCCTGTTAGCTAATGTTGATAACTTGTGTTTTATTACTAAGAATTGCTCCCAGGTTGACTCCTTTGTCAAGCAACTTGAAAGGTAGTTCCAATTAAAAAGCCTAGGGGAAATAAAGAATTATCTAGATGTGGAGATAAGAAAACCAAAACAGAGAGGATATGTGTTAAACCGAACAAGGAAAATAAAACAGCTGTTATTAAAGAATGATATGCTGGGCTGTAACAGTGTATTAACTCCTATGACACCAAGCTTCCAGAATGATATGGCAACACAGAATGTGATCAAAAAGTGTACCCAGTGCTTTTTTTCTAAAAAAAAAAAAAAAAAGGTGCTGGAACTCTAATCTTGGTGGGCGCAGGAGGCGAGGGGGGGGGGGAGGGTGCTGCTGCAGCCACAGGTGGGAAGGGGGTGGGCAGTGGGCTCCCCTCCCTGGGGCTGGAGCCAGCGCGGCTGGTGCTGTGGGAGCAGCAGAGCCCACTCTATATGGCGGGGCTGCCCAATGCGGGCAGCGGAGGCGGTGCGGGCCAGGTGATGTTTTAATCTTATGATTTTAAAAATATTGCAACTTTCCCCAAACCTTGCCATGTGGATTACGTACAAATATTATATAATTGGTAAATAAAGCTAGAACATATGTTAAATATACATCAAATGATAATATGCTTCTCTACAAAGTCAATTCTTGCTCAATGACAGATCATGGAATTAACTCGGAAAGGCAAGAGGAAAATCTAGAAGAGGTCTGTGCTGCTCTTCAACATCTTCATTATTGATTTGGATGAGGGGATAGATGGAGAACTCATCAAATTTGCAGACAACACCAAGCTGGCAGGAATAGCCAATACTCGAGAAGATAGGCTTAAGATACAGGAGGATCTGGACAGACTCGAACACTGGGCACTATCTAACAAAATGAAATTCAATTGTGAAAGGTTCTACATTTAGGCAGGAAAAATCAAATGCACAGCTATAGTATAGGTGGTACCTTGCTCAATAGTAGTAACTGTGAGAGAGATCTCGGAGTCCTAGTGGACAATCACTTAAATATGAGCCAGTAGTGTGCTGCAGCTGCCAAAAAAGCCAACACAGTGCTAGGCTGCATTAACAGAGGGATAGAATCAAGATCATGTGAAGTACTAATACCACTTTACAATGGCTTGGTAAGGCCACACCTGGAATATTGCATCCAGTTTTGGTCACCACGATGTAAAAAAGATGTCGAGACTCTAGAAAGAGTACAGAGAAGAGCAACAGACATGATTAGGGGACTGGAGCCTAAAACATATAGGGAATGGTTGCTGGAATTGGGTATGTGTAGTTTAATGAAGAGAAGGGTGAGGGGTGACATGATAGCAGTGTTCCAATATCTCAGGGCTGCCACAAAGAAGAGGGAGTCAAGCTATTCTCCAAAGCACCTGAAAGCAGGACAAGAAACAACGGATGGAAACTAATCAAGGAGAGAAGCAATCTAGAACTAAGGAGAAACTTCCTGACAGTTAGAACAACTAATCAGTGGAACTACCTGCCTCCAGAAGCTCTGAAGCCTCCAACACTGGAAGTTTTTAAGAAGAGACTGGACAGCCATTTGTCTGAAATGGTATAGGGTTTCCTGCCTGAGCAGGGGGTTGGAGTAGATTACTTCCAAGGTCCCTTCCAACTTCTTCTTCTTCTTCTTCCTATTATTATTATTATTATTATTATTATTATTATTATTATTATTATTA
>JAKJMR010011671.1:0-12921 GCA_024449315.1 Daboia siamensis | reverse complement strand
TTTGTATTCAAGTGCAACTTTTGCCAAAGATAGATGTATATGACTCTGAGGATTTTATCAACATCTTAGAACCTCGACAATACCACCTGCGGCCCAGACGAGAAGTTGTCACCGCCTTAACACTCTCTGTGCTCCTGGGGTTAGGCGCAGCTGGAGCTGCAACGGGTGTATCGGCCTTGGTCATCAATGACAACCACATGCGACAACTCAGTGCTTCCATCGATGAAGACCTCAGACGCATTGAAAAATCTATTGTTGCTTTGCAGAACTCTTTGACTTCTCTTTCTGAAGTAGTATTACAAAATCGCCGTGGTTTGGATCTTTTGTATTTAAAACAGGGTGGTTTGTGTGCTGCTTTAAAAGAAGACTGTTGCTTTTATGCTGATAATTCTGGGGTAGTATTAGATTCTATGAACGAACTTGATCAACGTTTAAAAGAAAGAGAGAAAGAAAGATCCTCTCAACATTTATGGTATCAAGAAATGTTTAATTTTTCTCCTTGGTTAACCACTTTGCTTTCTGCTATAGCTGGACCTCTCCTCCTTCTTCTTTTGGCATGTACTATTGGGCCATGTGTATTAGGCAAAATATTAACATTTTTGAGAAACAAATTAGGTCAAATTGGCTCAGACTTAACCTCAAAACAAGATCAAATTAATGCCCTGATGGCACAAGCCAATGCTACTGAAAAACAAGCACTCCTTCATTTCTCCTCGCACACAGATTCTGACTCTGACAATGATATCATGAGTGGTGCTGTCAAAGGAGACCCATGGATTCTTATGGACTTGCTCAAGGATGCACCAGAGGGTGTCTCCTGTGAGTAACAGTAGGATAGTGGCTCTCTCAGCAAAATAAAATAAAAACAGAGGAGATGTTGCTATATGCTGCTACAGGGTTAATAGAAACTTGCTGGGCTGGTAGAAAAACATAATTCAAGGAAATAGAAACTTTTTGGAGAAACGAAACTACATCTTTACAGTATGTGCTAATGGAGAAGGACGATGTGTCTCCAGCTAATGTAACCATTGCAAGTAGATAAGATACATAACATGCCGCACAAACTTTCTGCATGACGCCACTGCAACCAATAAAAGGGGGTGCGTAGATTACTCTGGGCGCTCTCACCCTGAGGAAAGATTGTGCCCGTGTCTTTCTTGTACCATGCAGGTGCGAGGTCCAGTGGTCAATTAGAGACCACCGTTCATCACCAGACTCATCCCGCTGAGGATCCCGGCAAGGAAACATGTCAAAAAAGCAGTACAGATTGCATGATGCAATGAGAATTATGAACCTGCAAATTCATCTAGCAGCAAGCAAGATTTGGCAGGGAAAAATTGAATGCACAATCATCAAAAAGATAAATAGAGATTAATTTGTATACTTTGGTAATATACTGAGATGGTGAAATGGGGACATATTAAGACATACAAATGCTGATGGAAAGGCAGTAAAATATAGAAGCCAGTCCCATGTATGTGAATGTGGTTCTTTGTTCCATGGAACTGAGATGGGTGTTATCAGGAGAAAACGAAGATAAATGCAGTAGGATTGGGGAGCAAGGGGGTGCTTCGTGTGTGGCAAAACAAGCAATTAATAGGAGTAAAAAATGCAGGTCCGGAACTGACGTGTTTAGAGTACAGACGTGAGGAACTGGTACATAGAAGCCTGTGAAGACAATTTGGTCATACAAAAAAGGGAATGAAGTTCGGTTACAAAGCAGATCGAAGAAACAGTGCTTGATTGGAATTAAAGAACTGGTCAAAAAGAGAAAAGTTTAAATAACAGGAAGCATTATACGAAAACAACCTTGAAACTAGCGCAATAGCGTTTTTCTGAATATAATTCATCGATTGCAGAGTCTGCTGATACTGTTTACATCCACCTAAGAGTCCACCAGAAATATTTAATATAGAGCACGACCTTAAAGCGAAAGAACCATATTGCCTGCGGCAGAGGGCGCTGTGGTTTTAAGCAGCCTCCGTCGGCCACATGTTGGCACTTCCTCTCGATCACCTTTCCTCCGGAGCTACTGGCAAGGCGCGGCTTCCGCCCGGTCTGTTCACGTGCTGCTTGGAAGAAGGCGCCGGGCACGAATTCCAGGGGCGGCTTCTTGCTACTGCTCTGCCCAAATGTCTTTGCCCAGCTCGGCAGTGAAGTTTCGCAGGATCTTGGCTCACTTCCCTCAAGAGCTCAGCTTAGCCTTCGCTTATGGCTCCGGGGTCTTCCAACAAGCGGGGTCTTCTGCCGCCCCAACGGAGGTAAGCGGGACGAGGATCTAAAGCCCTTGTGCCCATCCATCACCACTGAGCTATTTTCCCACGTTATATATCTACTCGTGTTACCCAAGCTCTTTGCATACACTTGGATAGAGGAGGAGATCTGTTGGTTTAAATTGGGAAAGATGGCAGGTCACCGGTGCGTTCTGTCACCCGTGAGTATATTACAGGTTTTCTAACACTGAGCTTCATATGCCGTGATTTTTTTATTGCTGCTTTAGTCTACTCCCAGGTCTTGTCTAGTTACAAGAACACCGTCCACTGATTGCATTAATCAGAGGTTCCCTCATTTCTTTTATACAATAGTGTTAGCCCATTGTAGCTGAAGATGGCAACTATTCATGATTTTCTAGACTTATGGAAGGTGTTACATATATGATATATACCTAGGGAACTGCATTAAGGTGAGTTTCTTCTTCTAATCTTCCTCAAAGGGGAAAGGGAGTAGGGCTTAGGGCTCCTGCAAACTATTTTACTTGCCCTGTTAATCTGAAAACCTAATGACAAACGTCTTTCCTGCCTCACACCAGAGAACAGAATTGTCCAAGTAACATCCTCCTTCATGTCCCACACACTTCTTGGATAAGCTAAAAAAGAGATCAATGCTAAAAAATCCCAGTGCTAGCAGACGAATTGTGAATTTTGCCAACTAGAGAAGACAATGTACCCTCTCTTTTTTTGCAGCACAATATGCTGGATTTTGTATTTGCAGTTGATGATTCTACAACATGGCATTCGATGAACCTGTCAAAAAATCGGAGTCATTATTCCTTCCTAAAATATTTTGGAACCAAGTCAATATGCAACATCCAAAGCTATGGAGCAGGGATTTACTACAATACACTGGTGCCTTGTAATGGTAGGGTAAGTCATTTTTACCCCTTAAAAAATGCAAAATTATTTCTAATTTGTCTAATTTTTATCTTCTTTCTCCAGTGTTGTAATGTAATATATTCACTTAAAATCAAATTCATTGTATTTTAAAATTGATCAGATTTTAGAGTTTTTCTGTTTGTTCTGATATTTTATTAGTGAAATATTTATGTTAATTAAACTTTTAACGAATACATTCTTTTTTAGCTTAATGAGGGTTTCAAAACCTATCACAGGAACATAGCAACCTTCTTAGGAAGTCTTACAGAATAAGGGAAGAGAAAAGAATCTGAGTTCAAGGATATATAGGAGAATAAGAAGAAATTGCGCACTTAGCAAAATTTCCTGCTCTGGGCTATGTGTTGCTTTTCAGGAAAATGACCTGCAAAATTAGATAAAATCTGATTTTCTTAAAAAGGTCAGAATAAGACTTCTGGCATTTTTAGCTTTTCCATGTTTGATTTTAGATAGAGCTAAACCTACCTTAAAATTACATTTCTCTGATTTAGCTTTCTTTTCTGCTCCAGGTTATAAAATATGGTGTCATAAGTACTGATGCTTTAATTGAGGATTTATTGCGCTGGAAGACACTCTATGTAGCTGGACGTCTGCAAAAGCCGGTACTACTGCTTATTTGTTTAAAATAACAAATGAAAAATTATGGTAGATAGCACGGACTATAGAGAGTAAGGTCAGTAATATGGTGAAAATAAGTGATGTCTTTGAGTCATAACAGTATTGTCTAGGCCAGAGGTGTCAAACTGCCGGCCCATGGGCTGGTTGCATCATATGGAGGCCATGTCTATCCCACATCCAGCAATGTAAAAAAAGTTACAACATGTCACGTGGCGAGATTGACACCCATGGTCTAGACTACTTACATTTTAAAGTATCTGATGTTTTAAGTTGCTACTACATTTTATCTAAAGGCCTTACATAATTTTGTTTTTATTTAAAACAGGATTAACTTGTCCTCTGTTGTTCTGAAGAAAGATGGCTACACAATTTCACTTTGTATTGTCTCTCTTGCCCTCTGGCTGCCCAACCCCCAAAACTCTTTGTAAAAACCCTGCATTCATTAAACATTCCTTAAAGGAGTCTGCAAATGCTGCAGGATTGTTTCCAGATCCAAATGTGGAGGGCATATTGGCACGGTTTCAAAATGAGAGTGTTCAGTTCATGCCCAGGGTTTTTATTCCCTAAGTTCTTTGATTTTGAGCAAACTACTCGGTGTGCTGGAGCGAGGGCTAAGCAACAGATGCATTTTGGATCTGGAGAGATCACAGTTTGATCTCTTCACACTTGCATTGGTTGTGCTCGAATATGTGGCTGTAGCTCACTATAGTAAAGTATAGTCTGTATATATCATATATTATGTTGATGATAGTATACAACAGATTCGACTTAGGTGCCCATCAGAATAAAGGGAGAGACAAATTTGTTACTTATTCTGATTGACCACAAGATGGAAGTAGAGTTAAAATAAAAAAAGACAAAATAACCAGTTTGGTTTAAGATACATTTAGTAATAATTTAATAGTAACATTGATATGGAGAGAGGGGTCCATTTGGAGTTGAATCTTAATTTTGGACATCGCTGAATTTTCATTTGATTTGTGTTTATATTGCAATTTGTCTCGCTGTGTAGCATTTTCCCACTCTATTATACAAAATTTTTCAGGGGCACTAAACTGTAAAAGGCTTTTAAAGCTTTGGAATATGTCCCTTAATATTTGTGAAGACAGAGTAAAGCTGAAATTACATATTGAGCTTAGAAGAGGCTCTACAGCAGGGGTGTCATGCACAAGCCACACCCAGCCCAGCTCCACAAAGGCAAAAAATTTCACGATATATCACGTGATGTAATCAAGTTTGACACCTCTGCTCTAAATGTAATAAAATAAATAAATAAATAAATACAGTGTAAAATTTTTACTCCTAATTGTGCCATTGTGACATTCTTAAAAAAAATGGATGTTCATTTTTTCATGTGGGAACTAGATTAAGCTAATCAGATATAAGTCACTTTTTCTGTTAAGTTCTTACAGGATTTTGATTCATATGCATTCAGTTATTCTTGCTAATTACTCTCTTGGAAAAATTTATTTGCCAAATATATTAACTTTTGACATGCAAGGTGATTAGTGATTGGTGGTTCCATACAACCATATTACAGTCTATGAGATGGTTTGATTCATGAGAAAGTTGCACTGTATTAGGGAAAATATGTTTTCATGTATGTGTATTTATCTTTTCTGTTAATATTTGCCAACTGTTTGAATAGGTACCTACTTGTTCACTCAGAGATTGCATAAAAGTAGGTCTCTAGCATTTGCAATGAAACCAATGGTACTTTCTAAAGTTTTATATGGAACTACTTTTTTTAACTATTTGAAACTGAGACGTACTAGATGTAATAGTTGCCACATGGATATTCAGGATTTTCTTGTTTCATTTTTTAAAAATAATGCAAATGCTATGTGGGTTTTCTTTGAGGTTTTGTCAGTTTTTTCATCACTTGAATGTTAAAGCCTTTCTATTGGTAGGGCTTTTTAAAACATTTCTTTCTGATTAACAGCAGATACAGATTTATATGCTATATAAAGACA
This sequence comes from Daboia siamensis, assembly GCA_024449315.1. NCBI lineage: Eukaryota > Metazoa > Chordata > Lepidosauria > Squamata > Viperidae > Daboia > Daboia siamensis. The sequence continues at coordinate 7,160 of JAKJMR010011671.1, read as the reverse complement.
ATTCCTTTATGCATATCTGACACTGATTCTTAGCAATCACATAGATAGACCTTCTCCAGGAAGCTCCAACCTGCGTTTTGATTTTTGGCAGTCTCTCTTTAGATTCATCCTTAACAGCTTTTTAGATTTCATTCTATGTTTCATTGGTTCCCTGTCAGTGAAGTTCTGGATTTCAAAGCAAGTCTTGATATAAACCCTGACAATAGTGGGTATATGCTGAAGATCATCTTGTAGAAATGGTTGGCTTTCATCTTCTGCAATAGCTTAACTTCGAACTTGCGTATGAGATTGTGATTTATTCCACACTAAGCTCCTGACCTTGTCTTTGCTGTTATTAATTTATCTGGAGCAAAAGCTATAAATGTATATCTACGTGGACTAATTTTTAGAGTAAAATTTCAGTTTGTACCAAAAGTTTATGATGTGACACCAAGTTGGACTTCTAGTTAATTTATTCTTACTACACAAAGTATATATTGCAGCACACTAAGCATGTCCCTCTGGAATTTGGGTTATGTTTTAAAGGATTTTTTAACCGTGTAAGTAATCTTGAAAGTCTTAATTGCAAATGGAATAAATGCAGCACCATTTACTGTAAATACAACAAATGAATAATTGCCATTATGCTTCTGTGGCCATTCTTCCTAGTCTCTTTGGTTGTCTAGAAAGCCTTTACCCACTGAATAATATGGTCACTGATCTGCTGTTATATGACTTACTGATCTCACTTGTGTTTTGAAGAAAAACAAATCTTTGTCTTTTAGTAATTTATGGTAAGTTTTTCTTCTTAGTGATTAGTAGTGAAATCTCTTCAGTTCATTGCTATAGACCAGGCAAGTCAAACTACCGGCCTGCAGGCCGGATGCATCATACTGAAACCGCGCCCACCCCATTGCCGGCAATGGAGAAAAAGTCACAATTTCATGATATGGCAAGTTTGACATGCCTGCTATAGACTAAAAAAAAACCAACCAATGTCATCCAGATAAATTAAATCAGAGTTGAGTCAATATAGCAATCTTGGAGGAAATAAACTAGGTTTAGAAAGAGTTTGGACCAGTGGGTTTATATAACATTTAAAATAACTGACCAATCATTGTCAAATAGCTTTGAGAATTGCCTGTAAACTGGTTGCAGATAAATACCCTGTGATTACATACTAACACTGTAGTTACTTTTATGCAATTGATAAATATAAAAGAATAGCTGCCAATGGATTCTTCCATTTTCTCCCACAATCTGTCTCTGTCAACCATCTCACTTTGACAGTCTCTGTCAAGGGTGCCCCAGCAAGAATTTTTTCAGACAGTTATAGATTAAACCATACTTTATGGTAGTTTGACCAGCCTTGATGGTCTCCTGTTTCTCAGTCAGTACGTTCTCCCCATTCTTTCCACTCCTGTGGTTTTCTGCACAAGTGGTTTGAATAGCTTTTACTATTTCAACCATATAGGTAAAGGTAGTTTTCAACTTAAAACCATTTGTTTAATGACTTGAACTTACAAGAGCAATGAAGAGTGACATGACCATTTTTCACATTTATGACCATTGCAGCGTTCCCCATAATCACGTGATCAAACTTTGGGTGTTGGGAACTGGCATATATTTATGCCAGGATCATATGATCACCATTTGTAACCTTCCCAGCCAGCCTCCAACTGCATGATTCATTGTGGTCATTAGTTGAGGAATACCTGTAGTCCTCCCTTTACTGGCCATCTTGTTCAGTGACCATTCAAAGTTACAATACTTGAAAAAGAAACCCTCGTACTTATGGCTGTCACAGTGTCTTGTAGTTATGTGATTTCCATTCGCAACTGGTAGGTGTTTACGACCATCACAGCATCCCACAGGATTACCATTTGCTTGTTTCACAGCCATACAAGCAGAGTCAACAGAGAAGCCAGAAATAAAATCATAAATTCCAATCTTGTGATGTCTTAACATTAGAAGCGGAAATGATGTCATGTCCTGTGCAATCTCTTGATTTTGTTTAGTGACCGTGGTACTTATCGACAGAACTGCCGGTCTAAGTTGTGATCATTATGTAAAGATTATCTGTCCACAGCCAAAGAATGTGCCTGTATAACTGAAAGGCTCAGATTTTGTTCTAGTTTGTGTATGTGAATTGTAGGTTGTGATCAGTTTGTGACCTGATTAGTTAAAGCACATTGAGTTATTGCCTTTGTATTCTTCTCTTCAAATACCACCTTAGGCTTCCACTTTCCTCTTTGTTCTTGCAACAGTTTTAATATGAATGACTATTCAGATGAGGACATTTTCAATAGGGCACAAATACTATTGAAAACATAGCAAAAATTAGCTTAAAATGAATACTATTGGTTTAAAACAGGGGACTCCAAACTTGGCAACTGTAACATTTGTGAACTTCAACTCCCACCTTTAGCTTTAAATGCTAACCAGAGCTCTGTAATTCATAAAGGTTCCAGATCTTTCTCAGTGATACTTTTAGTGATTGTCAGAAATTAAATATGGAACTTTGTGTATGGTTTTTCTTTCTTTACATGAGATATTAGTGGTAATTCCTATAGGTTGCCTTAGGTAATCTGTTGTTTTTTGCACTCTTCTTTGTAACCCTAGAAATAAACCTATAGTACCTTATTTTAGAAATTGCAAATATTATATTTGCATACATGTTCTGCCCCACCCTCTTTCTGTCTAGCAGTATTTTGTTTTAAACTTTCAGAAAGGGAATTTAGTGGTGCATGATTCTGGGGCTGAAGGAACATTAAAGACCAAATGGGTAGTATACACATGAAAAAAAACTTATAGGTTTTATAAGAAGTTATAATCACCATAGCTTTAACACCTGTGTTTTAGGAAATGGAGACTATATTTTGGAGTAATTTATATTTTGGAGTAATTTTGAGAATAAATCTAGATTTGACTATTTCAGAACAAAAGGTTTTAATGACTTAGCTCCATTGCCTCTCTTTAACCTTCATTTTGCAGGTTGAAAAGTCATTTAAAAGTACTCATGTTGGATTTTTTCCCCTCCCAAATCTCATTCCAAAGGTGTGATTGTTTATTTATTTTGTTTCATTTTTAGTTAGGAGAACACTGGCCACAGCTAAACGTACAAACCAAATCAAAATAAGAAACAAATCTTTCAAGTTTTTTCATACATACATACATACATACATACACATATATACATATACATATACATATACATATACATATACATATACATATACATATACATATACATATACATATACATATACATATATATATATATATATATATATATATATATATATATATATATATTAGAATACCTTGTTAGGTATTATATATATAATACACATACAAACACACACACATGCAACTGAAGTGCAAAGCAAGTTCAAGGTCAGAGTGCTACCTTTCTTTATTCCCCCCCTTAATGCAGTCCAATGAATTTGCTTTCCTAGCAAGTAACACAGTTGTTCTCAATAACAGTTAATTTATGGTTTGGTCACTTGATTATTCAACGGGCTGTGTAATTTGGTCGTTGGAGACAGTTGGCAAAGCAGCTGGGTACCACTCAAGTCCAAGGCTGTTCTGCCAGCCTCTTGCAGTTCCACACACGATGGTACTGATTCCCCTGATTCCAAAAGGAGGAGGGGGAATGCTTGTTTGTAAAATTAGGCTTTCAAAAACAGGCTGAAGAGCAAATTGAAAACATGTGTTCCTAGAGCCTCTTCCAGAACCAGTTTACCTTTAACAACTCAGATGGTTCAAATTTTATGTAACTAACAAAAACCACACTTCAGATGCAGGGAGAGATAATGGAAAAATAATGATATTGGATGCCCCACAAGTTCATTTTGAGTCTCCAGGGCTGCATTTAGAGAGAGAAAGAGAGAAGGGTGTATGTGTGTGTGAATCTTTACTTGTGAGGTTCTGGATACAATCATGCCTCTGTCATGGAATTAGTGATGTTTGTCTGTGTGCTTTCTGCATGTTTGCAAAACTGAACTCTGTCATAAAATACTGTTTTATTCAGTCAAGCTCCAGCTGTCTTTTTCACTCTAATACTATCTTGTAGATTTCTTTTTTCTTTTGAGCAAATGGTGATCATGTTAGAGGCAATACTTGTTCTTGCAACATATTGGTCAGATCTACCTAGTAAGAGAAGTCATCTTCCATGAACACACATAACAAGATTGTACTTTTTTTTTCTGCTTGAAACTGCCTCAGAAGATGTGTGTTAAAACAGAAATGACAAAGTTCTATGATTGAAAAAAATAGCTTTGAAAAACAAACTGTTCTTATGCTGCTGTAAATTTTTCTATATCATTTCATAAAGTCTTGACATTTACTTGGTTTCAAAGGCCATTGTGGCTGTGTTTCATAGATCTTCTGTTCCCACCTTTTAATTAAACTAAGGAAAGCCTTTTGCTTTCAGGATGAGGGCCTATTTTTTTGTTTACTTATTTGCTTCAATTTCTGAAGATATCCCATAAACCAGGGGTCCCCAACCCCCGGTCCATGGACCAGTACCGGGCCGTGGCATGCCAGCAACCAGTCTGCACAAACAAGCAAAGCCCCATCTGAAGTGGCTACAGACCACTCAGAGACAGCAGGCTAAACGATAACAGGTTTATTCGGAGTCGGACAACAAGGGTACAGACAGCTAGGTCTTTTATAGCTGGCCGCCGGTTGGCTCGACCAATCAGCAGCCTGTCTTCTCCCGCCGCGATTCCTGCGCCAATCAGCGCCGCGTCTTCTTGACAGCTCAGCTTCCTCGTGGTTTGCGGCTCTGTGTTGTTTTGACAGCCGCGAGCTGTCAATGGCTTGCGCCTGCGCTTTGCCGAGGGAATTTTGACAGCTGTCAAAATTCCCGCGTGTTCGGCTGTCACTGCTTTTTTACCTCATAACTAATACACATAACCATTTACATATATTACACCATCCATGAGATGCAGGCAGCACACAAAACCACGCACCCTCCGGTCAGTGGAAAAACCTCTGTCCACGGAACCGGTCCCTGGTGCCCAAAAGGTTAGGGACCTCTGCCTTAAACAACCTTTAGAGCAGGCAAGTCAAACTCATGATGTGATGTCACACAACATATCACAACTTTTTCCCCATTGCCGGCAATGGTGTGGGCATGGTTTCGGCGTGACGCATCCGGCCTGCGGGCCAGCAGTTTGACAAGCCTGCTTTAGAGGATTGTTCTAATGAATGTCTTGTGGATCATTTTCCCTCTTATAACCAAACTTTCCAACTAATGACAGGTGAAAATTCTGGCTCAGAATGAGAATGTTAAGTTGCAAGAGGCCCTGACCAGTAATTTGAAGAGTGCTGTCATGGCAGCCTTTCTTATGTTGCCGGAAAGTTTCTCTGAAGAAGATCTGTATATGAAGATTGCTGGATTGTCGTACTGTGGTGAGTATGGCTTTTAAATTGTTCAATAATTGGTTTTTTAAAAAAATAAGATAGTAAATCATAATGAAAGATGTGCACCAGTTTTACTTATGGTTTCCTAGCATGATAGATGGCTCAGCATATTTGGCAAACTATTAGGAAGAAGTGCTCTGGATCTTTCATATGTACAGCCTCAGTTACTTTTAGTTCTATTCACTCGGCTGGATACTCCTTTGGCACTTTTCTTTGCATTTGCTCTGACTTTTTTTTGTAGCCCTTCTCTGTTTGCCTATATTCTCTACAATTTTCCCCCCTTTCTATGCGTTAACGTATTACTATAACTTTCTCTCATCCTTTTTTCAGTATTCTCTAATGTGCATATTTTTCTTCATTCATAGGTGTCTTTGCTTCATCATCCTTTTCCATATTTCCTATTAATATAACTCCTCACACTTCCGTAACATTCTGTAACATAATTCTTCCATAATATTCTGTAACGTACTCTGTTCCAAGCAGTTTCCACATTTTTTTTTACGCTGTCCAGTTTCCATTCATTCCACTCTGAAAATGCAGGACTCATCTTTTTCCTTCTTGCAAGTCTTCTACTTTTACAAGAACCAAAGAATAGAGGCTAAATTGAGAGAAATTCAGACTTTCCTGATGTGAGAGCTTTTAAGTAGTGGAATGGCCTGCCTCCTAAATTTGTAGTTTCTCAAGGAAAGATTAAACAGTCTTTGTCCAGGAAGCTATGAAGATTCTTGCACTGGTCAGGGGGTTAGATACATGACCTTCAAGATCCCTTCCAACCCTATGATGCTAGATTCTTCCATTTTCCTCTTCTTGACTATTTCCCCCCCCCAAGATCTGCTACCAAATAAGATTGTATCCCACGTTCAAAATGCCCTTGTAGCCTTTACTGCTTCTGTCAGTTTATATTTTTATAAATTATCAGGTTGTTTGTACTTTTAGATTCTTTGCTTTAACATATGTCTATTTACAAATGGATGTATACATCAATCATCTATTTAAAAAAAGAAGTTTATCATCACTGTTCTTATTCTTGGACCATCAAATGTTCTCTCACTTATGCATTTATATGACCTAACAGACTAATTTTTCTCCATCACATTAATTCAGAAAGTTGCACGCTTTTCCTCAAACTCATCATTGGTTCTTTCATTATCCCTATCAGAACTGAACACAAGATTATTGCCAGCATATGGGTTCTTGCCTTCATACACAACCACCAAAGTCCAAATGTTTTCTGTCATTCATTGTAGCCTAGGCTACATCTCAGCTTCCCTGCATGGTTTCATTGGCTGTAATGTGATATTTGTCACACACATCATAGTAATAAGGACAATTTGGGCATATTGCCAGTGTGCACAGCCATAACCCACTTTTGCGCTTAGCGTGCTTTTATTTTCTACAAGTGAGGGTCTCTTGTTGCCTGCATCCTATCAGCTAGAAAGCTAATATTACTTTATTTCTTGAATACATTCATATCTGATTTTCAACGTAAAGCAGTTGAATGTGTAGATTTTTGTTCAAAGTAATACATTTAAGTGTTAAAGGGAGTATTTTACAATGGAAGCTTCTTAATTCGGTCGCCCCCGGGGCTCTGGAGCGGGTCGTGGGATTACCTATTCCCACGACGTTGGGGAATGGTAGCAGGTGTATGAACAGAGGGCCGCATCGATATCGGGGAGGGCATCTCCGCTATTTACAAGCGGTGAAGCGCTCCGACCCTCTGTTTCTTCCCCGAGGTCCTGGGAGCGAGGATG
>JAKJMR010011664.1:0-15707 GCA_024449315.1 Daboia siamensis | reverse complement strand
TCCTTAGGATCTTCTTTCAAACCTCTGATTCTCACAGCAAACTCCATTTCTCAATACTGTAGCAAAACCACATCATCATCAATCTTTTCCATCACAGTTTCAGCATCCATCATTTTAGCATCTAATCTCATGTTATTTTGGCTAAGCTCTTCCACTCTCTCATCCAGACGCTCAATACAAACAGCAAGCCCTTGAAATGCAGCCAAAATGTCTGCTCTTATTTCTGTATTCTTCTCCTCAATAAGTTCAGCTATTTGTTGAGATTGTTTTTTCAAAGCCTCTTGCAAAGCATCCTGCAAATCTTTTATTGTTAAAGCTGGTACGGGTGCGGGTGCCGCAGGAGGAGGCATCAAAGCCTGTAATGAAGACTGTTGAACTGGCGAAGCACCAGCACTTCTAGGAACTTTAGTTGGTTTGGAAGCCATTTTAACACCGTTACTTCTGTTGCGCACTTTCACTTTCCGCACCGCTTGCAACTTTTTCCACAAAATACTCTAAGTTAAAGTTCAAATACTTGCTATTAGAGCATTCTCCTGCACAGCTCTGCCTCCATCCAAGTAATCCACAATTGACTATCGATGGCAGGGATGGTTGCAGCGTCCTGCTCTGCTCCAAAGCCTTGGAGCAGAGGCATCCCGGAGTCTGGAGCAAACTCAGGCTTCGGGGGGGCTCACACCCTTCAACCACCAGAATTAAAACTCTGGTGATCTAGGGAAGCTCTACCCCTGCCTAAGCGCTCACCCCGTCCTCTTCTCCTGAGGAGCGGGTTTCCAAGCCGCCAAACAGCTGATCGTCGCTGTTTTTAGCAGCTCTATGGAAAGCAGCAGGGCTGACGGCCGAAACAGCCGCCATCAACGGAGCCTTGCCACGTGGAAGCTCCGGGTTCCTGAGCCTTTAAATGGTCTCTCAGTCTGGTTCAGTAGGAATCACAATCATGGGGAAGACTGCTGACCTGACAGTTGTGCAGAAAACCGTCATTGACACCCTCCATAAGGAGGGAAAGCCTCAAAAGGTAATTGCAAAAGAAGTTGGATGTTCCCAAAGTGCTGTATCAAAGCACATGAATAGAAAGTTATGTGAAAGGGAAAAGTGTGGAAGAAAATGGTACACAAGCAGCAGGGATGACTGCAGCCTGGAGAGGATTGTCAGGAAAAGGCCATTGAAAAGTGTTGGGGACTTTCACAAGGAGTGGACTGAGGCTGGAGTCAGTGCATCAAGAGCCACCACACACAGACGGATCCTGGACATGGGCTTCAAATGTATTCCTCTTGTCAATCCTCTCCTGAACAACCAACAATGTCAGAAGCGTCTTACCTGGGCTAAAGAAAAACAGACCTGGTCTGTTGCTCAGTGGTCCAAAGTCCTCTTTTCTGATGAGAGCAACTTTTGCATCTCATTTGGAAACCAAGGACCCAGAGTCTGGAGGAAGAATGGAGAGGCACACACTGCAAGATGCTTGAAGTCCAATGTGAAGTTTCCACAGTCTGTGTTGATTTGTGGAGCCATGTCATCTGCTGGTGTTGGTCCACTGTGCTTCATTAAGTCCAGGGTCAACGCAGCCGTCTACCAGGAGATTTTGGAGCACTTCATGCTTTCTTCCGCAGACGAGCTTTATGGGGATGCTGACTTCATTTTCCAGTAGGACTTGGCACCTGCCCACACTGCCAAAAGCACCAAAACCTGGTTCAATGACCATGGGATTATTGTGCTTGATTGGCCAGCAAACTCACCTGACCTGAACCCCATAGAGAATCTATGGGGCATTGCCAAGAGAAAGATGAGAGACATGAGACTGAACAATGCAGAAGAGCTGAAGGCCGCTATTGAAGCATCCTGGTCTTCCATAACACCTCAGCAGTGCCACAGGCTGACAGCTTCCATGGCATGCCGCATTGAGGCAGTAATTGCTGCAAAAGGGGCCCAAACCAAGTACTGAGTACATATGTATGGTTATACTTTTCAGAGTTCCGATATTGTTCTATGTACACTCCTTGTTTTATTGATTGCATGTAATATTCTAATTTTCTGAGATTGTGGATTTGAGGTTTTCATGAGCTGTACGCCATAATCATCACAATTATGACAAATCACGGCTTGAACTATCTTGCTTTGCATGTAATGAGTCTATCTCATATATTAGTTTCTTCTTTTAAGTTGCATTACTGAAATAAATGAACTTTTGCACGATATTCTAATTTTTCGAGTTTCACCTGTACATACTTTTAATGTCATTGTCTTTTCTCTCTCTCTCTCTCACTCACTCACTCACTCACTCACTCACACGCACACACAAACATGTTGATGCCAAAGTTAACAGAGACCCAAACTGCTACATCATCTGGAAGCCCCCAGATCAGATCAAAAGAGGCAGGCTTTGCTGCTTACTAGTGAGCCCTTCCTCTTTCCTTCTGCCTAGCAGTCTCATCCTTCCTACCACCACTTGGGATGAATTGTGACCCTATCCAGCAGGGCAGATCCCCCCCCCCTGCTTGGAACATTCCAAGTGCACATGGTATTTTGAAAACTCAAACCTACAGAGAAGCCAACCTAGCTCAAAAGCTGGGATGTGGCAGCTGTCACAGAAAACCTGCCTCATGGACTGTTGTTTGATGGTGGTAATGAGGTTTATTGCCCACAGAGGGAGAAAACAGTGCACCAGAGAAGGGTCACTTATAGAGCTGCCTCGGTTTTCTGATTCCGGCATGTAAAATAAATAGGACTATATTTACTTTATTTATTTATCACATTTATATGGCTACCCATCTTACAAGAAATGACTCTGGGCGGTGTACAGCTAAAATAAAGTGTAAAAACAATAAACATGTCAAACACAATCATATGAACATACATACACACATGAGATTCAATCAGCAATGGAGCTACCTCAAGATCTCACCAGTCCCCTGAGATCCACAGGCCTGATGCCAAAAACCGGTATTGAGGGACGTGTCAGATCTGCCATCAAGTCGCTTCAGCTTCACTTCACATTGCTGGCATCTTGCCATAAAAGAGGGGCCTCCTCCCCCCTGAGCAAGGCAAAGGAATACAGGGAGGGGGGATGACAGGAACCAGTGGTGCCAATTGGAGACAACGGTTAAGAGATCCAAGGACACAACCGTGAGAATGGACTGCAAACATCCACCAAAGTGGAGGGAAAACCAGAAATGTTACCAAAACAACTAGTTTGAATGCTATTGGACACTGACCAAATGACCAAAGGTGGAGAGGACTTGGGAGAACCTGGGAGAAGGGAAATATATTGAATTTGTGTGGGAATATTCAGATCTGGCTTTGCTTATGCTATAACCACTTGACCTTAGTAAAAGCATACCTTTTCTCTGCAAATGAGTCAAGGGTCTTTCTTTCCTAAGTGCTCAAGTTGGGACAGGGCTGACATTAAGCTAGATCTGCAATAGTGGCCCACCCAGAGACCTATAAATGAGATAGGCGTGCCTGTGTATGTCCCTAGGGTTGAATAAAAAATGTCCGCATATTCCTCGCACACTGATGTGAGGTCTGCAGTTTGTGTCTGGTTTATGCCAGTAATCTGAATACCTAAGGCAGACATGTCAAACACAAGGCCCGGGGGCCGGATCCGGCCCGCGAAGTGGTTTCATGCGGCCCGCGAAGCCATCTTGGAAACAGTGAGGGAACGGCCCCCACTGCCTTGGCCCTGGCCCAGAGACCCTCCTCCTGCCAGAGACCCTCAGATCTGCCCCACTCCTGCCCAGGCCCCCATAGGCACCCTTGATGACAACGATGTAGAGCTGGCCACACCCACCCAGCAGGCCATACGCACTCTAGCCACGCCCACCCAGTAGGCCATACGCACTCTAGCCACGCCCACCCAGTAGGCCACGCCCACCCAGGCCATACCCACCCGGCCCCCTGAGGGCAACCCCAATGCTGATGCGGCCCTCCATGAAATTGAGTTTGACACCCCTGACCTAAGGCATCAAACCAATCAAACCAATTGCTTTTAGAGTCAGTTGATTCCAGGTTCTTCTTCTTCTGACCATTCTCCGGTGCATTTGGCATCCTCAAGATAGACCGTTTCTTCAACTCTTGATGATTTGGCGGGCTGAACTGTCTGCACTGCACCCCTGGCAGCTTTGTCAGCCATCACCTCGTCTTGTGCTTCAGAAAATGTTAAATTAGGCCAGGCAAATAGTCTCTGCTGAAGCGTTCTGTCCCATAGGCCGCAGACGAGCTGGTCTCTTAGTCATTCTTCTAAATTTGAGAATTTTCATAGGGTGCGGCCTGCCTTAGGCCCGCTATGAACTCCGAAGCTGTCTCCCCGGGTAGCTGCACTCTTTGGTTGAATTTGAACCACCACGCCATCTCAGACATCTTGGGCTGGAAGTGCCCGGTTAGCTTCTTTTTGAGATCTGCGTAGGAGACCGCTTCTCCCACCCTCCTTAATAGCGGCCTTTGTCTACATTGGGAGACAAAAGAAAAAGCCTTGAACTACATGATACTGATTAATTGGACTTACTGCCTTTCTACCTTTGGCCCAAAATTCCAATATTAATAGAAATGGACTATTCTACCTATCAATCTAAAAAAAGGAGACAAAAAAGAAAAATCTGTTACAGCAAGTGAATACCATTGGCAAACAAGCTTGCTTACATTTTGGACTGACCTTAGCATTAAGATAAAAACCTGAAACAGCTAGGGATGAATTTGGCTTAGACTTGTGGAGGTGGACACTTACTGACTTTTGTTTGAAAAATAGCCTCCATTAAGGACTATTTATAATTACTACAAAATGGAGAACGATCAGCCGCAAACCTCGCTTGACTATAATCTTATATTTGAAACAATCTATAGAGTCACTGAGATGTCTATCTCCAGATTAAATAATTTATATGCCAACTTTAATTTACAAACTGAAACCCAGACTGCAACTAAAGAATTTACACTTCAGAATATAACAAACTTGGAAAATACTACTATTGAGACAGAGGAATATAAGCAACAACAACAAAATACTGAAAAAACTATTATCCAAAACCTGACTTTACTCAAAGAACCTACAATTATTAAAGTACAAGGAACTACTACTATGACAGACGATCCTAAAGATCAACAACAAACTAGAGAAAAACTTAATACTCAACTTTTGACCCTTTCTAAAGAGCCTATAATTTCAGAAGTACACTACAGGCAAGATAGTGATGCCACCATACAGGACGCCGAAGACCAACTAAGACAACCTGTGGAAAGCCTGGACAGTCAACTACTAACTATAATACTGGATAAGATTTTCTCATTAAAACAAATCAACCCAGATGGAAGAAGAATCCAGACTGAACTGCAGACAGAGATGTCAGAGCAAATAAAGAGAGTGGAATTAACATGGCAACAATATAATGACTATAAATGGTTCAACCTTTGTACATTGCTGATGGTTGGATGGCCTCCTCTGGTGCAAATAATATGCATGCGAGCAAAGGAAGACCTACTTGGCAATTTAAAGCTCTTGGTCTGGAAACCCAACTGGCAAAAAAAAAGAAACCTAGAGTTAGATTTTAAAAAATGAATTCCTAGAGAACTATTATAGGTCATTTTGTTAGTAATTAGTGACTTATTAGGATCTGAAATAGAAAATATTTGTGAGATAGAATTAAAATGTGTTTAAGTACTTATTAGGCTTATTCCAACTATTATAAATTTATATATTGACATAATGGAAAATTGGTTTATGGATCCTATGTTTGATTAAAATTTTGGTTATGTATAAGTAGAAGTAGATTGATAAATATAGGCTCTCTGATTGGTAACTTGTGACATATCAGGATATAAAACAAACAATGTTTATTAGGTAGAAGTTAGCTATTTAACTATTGGGTGTATGTTAGATGATACAATCTTTGGTGTAATAAAATAAGGGAATTTTGGGTTCTGAATACTATTTGGGATGTCAAAGGTTAAACTTGGATACTACAATTAACATCAAAATTGGATAAAATCTAATAACAGGATATAGATATACAGTACTTCATTGAAATTGGACTGACAAAATCTTTTTTAATTGACCATGCTATTGTTATAAATCTGTTATTTTAAATATGTTGTATTGAATGTTGAGGGAAATAGAGAAGGATGCTATGATAATGTAACCCGAACTATGTATTGAAAACTCTGTTATTCAATTGATGACTACCCAGGTACCATGATGCTTTCTAGATATATAGTTTGTAAATTGAAAAACTAATATTTGATGTTTGTAATTGAAAGAAAGTTTTAATGTAAAGTGGGTCTGACAATGCGTTTTTTCCCTTTATATATAATGCTTAAGTCTTAAAGCTTGTAAAATATTACTGAAAGTCTATTTGAAAGTATCTCTATGATAAGAGAAGGTTAAAGAAAAAGATGTATTAGCTTAAAAAAAGTTTAGAGTTTTAAAAAGGATGTATACAAGAAGAAAATTTTATTTTATGAGAGTTTTCATGAACCCAAAGTGCCTGGACATTTTTGAGTCATGGATTTGTTGTAAGATCAAAGCATGTTGGCTCTTGGGAACATACAGTTTAGTTCCAATCCAAGAGAGACCATCCCACATGGTGCAATCAGATTGATGATTTTTAAACTATTCATCTTTATTCAAGGCCTCCTTCAGTGTCACTAGTAGATTTTTATGATCTGTCCACACCCCAAAAGGGGCTTTACTACCCTTTAAAAAATGTCTCCATGTGAGGAAGGCCCACCATACAGCATATGCTTCCTGTTAGGAATTAAAGTCCTAACCTGGTTTGGGTGAAATACATATAATATGGTTGTGTACCTTTAAGAAGAGAAATGGCCTGAGGGTGTGACTAATTCTATTCAGCATAAATGAATTTCAGATGTTAGACTTACTCTCTCTCTAGTGTTTTTTCTCTGACTGACTTGTTACTGTGTGTATTGATATTTGACTTTTAACTGGTAAGGATTTTTTGACTTTGATTTTGTTTACTCCTGAACTGTTATTCAACTGTGATTCTTCGTTACTGACCTTGGATTGAAAACTGGACTATATTTAATTGTGTGTTTTTGTTTTGTGTTATATCAGGGGTGTCAAACTCAATTTCACTGAGGGCCGCATCAGCATTGCGGTTGCCCTCAGGGGGCCGGGTGGGTATGGCCTGGGTGGGTGTGGCCTACTGGGTGGGCGTGGCTAGAGTGTGTATGGCCTACTAGGTGGGCGTGGCCAGCTCTACATCGTTCACATCAAGGGTGCCTATGGGGGCCTGGGCAGGAGTGGGACAGATCTGAGGGTCTCTGGCAGGAGGAGGGTCTCTGGGCCAGGGCCAAGGCAGTGGGGGCCGTTCCCTCACTGTTTCCAGGATGGCTTCGCGGGCCGCATGAAACCACTTCGTGGGCCGGATCTGGCCCCCGGGCCTTGTGTTTGACATGTCTGTGTTATATTGTCTGAGTAAAAATATACAACTCAAGTTAGTTTGCTTTTTACTGTTTGCCTCTTAAAGGTCCCAGTACACTATCCTCTGTGCATTGCCAGCTTTGAATAAGGCATTCTGCACATTCTAATTTTGTTTGGCATTAACACTTCCTTTCCCCAGACCACCCACCTCCTCTTAGCCTCGGATAGTTTTCTAGAGGTGTAAGTGCATGGCTGCAGAACACCTTGCTCATTTTTCTGGAGTAGGACAGCCCCCACTGTTACATCGCTAGCATCAGCTTGAATAACAAAGGGGACATTTGGGTCTGGGTGCTTCAGCATGGGTTCAGCTGTGAACAGGTGTTTAAGCTTTTCAGACAACATTTGGCATTTCTGTCAAGAGTGAAAATCTGGTAGCTACATGCCTTTTGTTTTCATCTTGCCATTAGAGTAAGGGGTGGGGAGATGATGCTTCAAATGGGTTAGTTAGAGAAATGAAACTTCTCCAGTTCTGTGGAAGTTTGCTGAGAGAGGCTGTCGGGAAACTTTTCAAGGACATTCTAGTCACTATGAAGAAGATAGCAGATGGTTCTCATAACAACAAGAATTTGTTTACCTGAGCTACATGGACATCTGGGGGATTTGGCTGGGAATGTCATTGTTATATACTATGGTTAGATTCCTTGGGATTTTAGAGTTAGTTTTCCTTAGCCTATACCATGCCATGTATTCAATAAACTAGTAAGATTTTTCAGAAATGAAAGAAATTGATGTCAGAATCCATTTATGTTTCATTTCTAACTATCTTTTCTGTGCAAACCCAAATCTCACCCCACCCCCCTGGATTCTGCCATTCCCAAGGAGGAGAGGGAACAAGCATAGGCTTTTTATTGCTTTCACTTCCTTTCCTTAGATGTAACTTTTTGTTTATTCCACCTGCCTGCAATCTATCACAATAAGATCAATGAGAGGCATTTTCCCTCTCATCTTACGGGCAACTAAGAAAGGGGTGAATAAATCCCTCCGGAATCTGGGTTGTTTCTCCGGATGGAATGTGAGGGGAGGGGAATAATTCTGCTATGAATGGACTAATGTTTCTTCTTTTCCCATGAGGGGCTTACCACCTGGAACTTGGCTGATCTGGAACTGACTGAATGAACTGTGGGGTGGGGCTTGCTTGGGGACATTTAAAAATATTGATCTGTGAAGGGATTCCTCAGATTTTGTCTATTATACCCTCTATCATCTATGTCTTAATAAAAGTTCCTGCTTGGATAACCTCGTCTCCAAGTGTCTTTCTTTCTTAAGATGTGGATTGAAGTGGGTTCTGACAAATCCTGCACTTTATTTGGATATTCGAGCTGGAGGATGACATTAAACTAACTCTTCTCCATTTTAGGGGTTGGCTCAGCTTGGGTTTCCCCTCTCCCTTGGTCTTTAGAAGGTTAGTGAAAGGCAGTACTATATGGGTGAAAAATGGGATGAATTGTGGGTAAAAAATTGCAGACCCCAGGAAGATTTGGAATTATTTCTGGGTGCATGGGGTCCCCTACTCTAGCACTGCTCGCACCTTCTCAGGATCCATATCAACCCCCTTTTGGGAAATGCAGTAGCCCAAGTAGTCAATTTTGTCCTTGTGGAATTAGCACTTAGAGAGGGTTTTTTTTTCTCCTTCCAAACAACTACTTTATTGAAAATTTTTAAAATACATTTTAAAAAACATAAACTCCCTCCCCCTCCTGCTCCCCCCCCCCTTCCCCTCCCTCCCCCTCCCTCCCCAACTTCCTAGAGCTGAATACAGGGTATAAACTTTAACCAACTTAAGCTAAAATATGCTAACCAACTAAAAAAGACACTTTAAATTCTAACGCACTTTATGTGAGATGGTCTCACGAAGTCGATGGTTCGTTAAGGAGCTTCCAAGTAAAAAGCAGCATGCAGGGATGCAATCATTTAAAGCTTTATTCAACGTAGAGTAAATAGAAAGAATTCCCTGGCATGGAGGCCTCCATGCCTGGATTGAGCTCGTGGATGAGCTAGCAAGTAGAAGAAAGAACAAAGAGAAACTAGAGACTAGAGAGACTGGGGCTAGAGAGAGGAGCAGCCCCTGAGCAGAGGTATTTATGGGGGTCCTCAGTCCCTCCCTTATCATAAAACTCTCTCACCAATGGGGCTGCAGGGGTCGGGGACCCCTGACCCATCAGTGGGGGCAAAGATGCTTCTTTGCTCCCATCTGATGACCTTTTTGGGAACTGCCATGGCTGGCACAAAAACATCTAACAATTCCCCTTCTTGCCAGCCAATGACAGGGACCAGTGAATGTGTGTGAGGGGGCGAGCAGGTGTCATAGACATGCATAAACACTTTCAGAAGACCAAACACAAACGCTTACACAGAAGGTTGTGCCGGTCAATGGGAACAGGTTTGGTGAACAGATCAGCTATCTGGTCATCTGTATTACAATGTTCAACATGTACAAACCCCATTTTGGCAAGCTGCCTGACATTTTTGTAGCGTATGTCTATGTGGCGGGACCTAGAGCCCACTGCATATGCCCCCGAGATTGCAATTGCAGCCATATTATCCTCTTGAATTTGGATGGGCAGAGGAGGAGGTGCCCAGATGCTCGTTATCAGAGCATCGAACCAAATCAAATCATTGGCCGTGTCTGAGAGGCTGGCATATTCCGCCTCGGCCGTGGAGCAAGAAACAAATTTTTGCTGCCTAACATGCCAATGGATAGGACAGCCATTTAGTAATATGAGGAAACCAGAGGTGCTCCGTCTACACTTAGTGTCACCAGCCCAGTCTGCGTCCGAGTAAGCAGAGAGCTGGGCCGTCTCCCCCTTCTCTGGTTCTAGCACAAGGAGAGCATCGGTCGTGCCCCTGAGGTACCTAAGTACCCTCTTAACAGCAGTCCAGTGGAAATCCTTTGGCTGTTCCACATGCCTGGACAGTAGATTCACAGCTAAGGCTATGTCAGGCCTGCTCCAATTGCTGATGTATAGCAAGGAGCCAATCACAGATCTGTAAAGCTTATTATCTGTGAACTCAGGACTGTCCTTGTGATTGTGATTGTAATAGTCACTTTGTATCGGGCTACGCATTGGGTTAGATTCTGCCATTTTACATTTGGCCAGTAACTCCTCAATCTTTTCTTTTTGAGATAGGGCGAACCCCCCCTTAGTGGCCAAGATGTGCACACCCAAGTACTTGTCAACCCGTCCCAAAGACTTCAGGGTAAACTTTTCCCCCAGGGCCTTGGCAAATTCATCACACCCTTCCTTGTCAGGCCCTACATATAGGAGGTCGTCCACATAAACTAACACCCGTTCTGTTGTACCCTTGGAGTTGCGTGTGAAAACACATTCATCTGCATGGGATGCACTGAAACCAGCTCGTTCTAAACTTTTTCTAAGGCAGTCGTACCATAATTTCCCCGACTGCTTGAGGCCATATAACCCTTTTTGAAGTAGCCATGTGTTTTCCCCTTCCTGCTGGTAGCCAGGAGGGGCCCTCACGTAGATCTCCCGGTCCAAGTTGGCGTGGAGGTAAGCCGTCTGGATGTCGAACT
This sequence comes from Daboia siamensis, assembly GCA_024449315.1. Lineage (NCBI taxonomy): Eukaryota > Metazoa > Chordata > Lepidosauria > Squamata > Viperidae > Daboia > Daboia siamensis. The sequence continues at coordinate 4,752 of JAKJMR010011664.1, read as the reverse complement.
GGAAGACTTCCTCCCCCAGAGCGGCTGCAGTTACGAGGGTGGCCTTGACGCTCTCTGCCCGGACGGTTGGAGAGTAGGTCTCAACGTAGTCCTCCATGTAGCGCTGGGCGAACCCCTGAGCTACCAAACGGGCCTTATACAGGTAGAGGCCATTGGCAAGTGGTTTAGCCTTGAAAACCCACCTTGTGCCAATGACTTTCCTCTCCTTTGGTGGTTGCTGGGGGGTGAAGACCTTGAGCTTTCTCAGGCTCGCCATCTCCTGCTCCATCGCGAGCTGCCATTTCTCCTGTTCTTCGATGTGCAGCTCCTGGATGTCAGAGAAAGATTTTGGGGTGACCACAACGCTGTTGACTGACGCGATGTGCCCAATGTCGATTCTCTTTGGCGGGATTCCTTTGTTGGACCGCTTTGATCTCCTGACCTCCTGCCACTCACCGCCTTTTTGTTCCGCGGGTTCCTTGTCAGCTGGCATTTCACGACCGGGATGTGAAGACCCTCGGTCCCAGGTGCTGGGTATTGAGGGTCTCTGAGGCGTTGTCTCGGGACTGGATGGCTCATCCTCCCCACCTGAACCAGGTAGGATGGCATCTTCGTCTTGTTTCTCGCTCTCGTCGGTGGCAGGGTATGTGGTCGTCTCAGGTGATGTCGTGGTTGGTGTGTCCTTGCTGACATATGGGCTCAGATCATTTGAGTGGATCTGAGTCCAATTGGAGTCCTCTTCGAAGGAGGCAGATTGGGAAATCACAGTCCTGCCCCTTTCTCCCAGGAAACGGTAGGCCTTGGAGCCATGAGCATAACCCAAGAACCTTAGTCTCTGGGAGACAGACCTCCCCTTCTTCCGCAGCTGCTTGGGAATGTGCACCCAAGCGTAGGAGCCAAACACCCGCAAGTGTCCCAGACTTGGTTTCCTACCATGGACCAGAAAATATGGGGTCTGGTCCACAACACTGCTCCAGGTGCGGTTTAAGGTGTAATTGGCGTAGTGTACTGCCTCTGCCCAGTATGATTCTGCGACCCCAGCGTCTGCAATCAGACTACGCATCATAGTTTGCAGGATTCCATTTCTTTTCTCTGCCACGCCGTTCTGGGCAGGGGTGAAGGGCGCTGTAAGAAAATGTCGGATGCCCTTACGCTTTACCCAGTCCTGAAATTTCCGGGATATGAACTCAGCCCCGCGGTCGCTCTGCAGTTGAGCAATCTTGGTCTTATATTGGGTCTCTACGAGGTTGTACAGTGATTTTATGGCATCAAAAGCTTCGGATATTTCTGTGAGAGTATACACGTGGCCGTACCGTGAAAAATCATCAACGGCAGTGAGAAAATACTGTCTTTTCCCTAGGGATGGTGTGAATGGCCCAACCAGATCAACATGTACTAGTTGGTACGGGTATTGGGCCTTACGTAGTGACACCTTAGGGATGGGGGCCGCCTTCCTCTTTGTGCTCTTACAGATGGCACAGTCCAGGAACACCTCACAATCCTTGAGCTGGACTCCCTCAGCAAACTCTCCCATCTTTTTAACCACAGGGAAGCTCGCATGACCTAATCTTCGGTGTAGGAGATGGGCACACTTATCGTGGAGCGGCTTCCCCACTGACACCCTCTTGGTTCTGGTTACCTCGAGCGGTGCTTTAGTTGCCTGCTGAGGTTCGAGTTTCTTGTCTGCACTGCCCTTGGAAACCCGTGGGGCTGGCTGAGGTGGCTTGGGTGCAACGGCTTCAGCCTTACGCTCCTTAGACAGCCTTGGGGCTGGCTGTGGGGGCTTCCTCTCTTTCCGTGCGCAGGCCCCTTCTGAGGTGGCACCCGGTGGACTGTCCTCTGTGGCTGGGTTCTCAGGGGAGAAGTATGGCAAACCATTTATGATGGCAATATTTCCAATGACTCTCTGGTTCCGGGTGACATGACCTCCCCCTTTGCGAAATAAGACTTGCACCTTGTCATCGTCACATAATTTGATGATGCTTAATAGGTTGTTGGCAATGGAGGGAGCATGTAAAACCCCATCAACTTTTCCCAGCCCGGGTACAGAAACAGTGCCCTCCCCAACAACCAAAGCCTTATCGCCATTGGCCACCTTGACAGATGAGTTAATTTTCTTTAACCTTTTAAACCCTTGTTTCATATTGGTTATGTGAGATGAAGCTCCAGAGTCCAGTAACCATAAGTCAGTGGGGCTATCAGCCTTTGTGGTGGGGGTGAGAGCACAAGTACGCACAAAATTGCCCTTGGCACTGCCTTTGCCCCCGCCACGCCCCCTTCCTTGCCCCTTGCCCCTTCCTTGATTGGGACCACGCTTGGGGGCTTGCTGGTGATGGGGGCAGTCTTTCTTCAGATGCCCCTCAGAGCCACAGATGAAACACTTAAGTAGAGCATTAACCTGCTCTGCGCTGTGGTGCCTCCTGCTGGCTCGCTGTATGGTGGCTTTGTCGTATTCTCCTGCATCTCTTCGCCTCCTGTCTTCCTCAATCAGCCTCCCTGTGAGGTAGGACAGAGTCATGGCTTCCTTCGTTGTCCCCTCCAGTGAAACAATGAAATTGCTCCAACTTATGTCTAGGGAAGCCAGAATGACAGCGACCATGTTCACATCATTTACAGGGTAGTCTCTGGACATCAGTTCTCCCCTAAGCGTCTTCAATATTCCTAGGTGTTCAGGCATACTAGCCCCAAACTTGAGTTTGGTTGTATAAAACTCAGTTGTGAGTCTGGTGATCGAACCGATGGTGTCGCTGTTGAATAAATTGTATAATAACCGCCAAACTTCACTAGCTTTGAGCCCATCTGGAATGCTGGAGTACAAGTTAATATCCAGTGAACTCAGCAGAGTGGTGTATGCTTTCCTATGATACCACTCTTCTTGGGGTCCCCAGGGAAGAGGTGGGGGGTGTAGAACCATCTCTAGAGTCCCTTGGTCTAATAGATACATCTGCACTTCCTTATTCCATTTTCTGAAATTCTCCCCTCCAAGTTGCAGCTTTTCAAATTTATTGAAGAGTGCAGAGGCCGATGGAGTAGAATCTTTCATAGCTCTAAATGCATTGTTATAGATCTTTGAACTTTCCATTGAGGTGAATGGAAGAGGGACCCCTCTGCTGGCAGATGGTGGTATTTTTCTCGGCCCCGACTGGGCATGCTCAGGATTCAATTGAGCCCAGGAGGCAGGGGGAGGGTCTGGCCCAGGTCTGCAAGGCCGCAGCAGCCCCGAAGATTCCTCCTGAAGCCCCCCCGGCGCTGGGACACTCCCCGGGGGGCGCAGATCGCAGGATGGGGGCTGGGTGGCAAATGGATTGCCCGGATTGCTCAGAGGAGCCCATCGCTGGCCCTGAAGACCCTGGCTGAAGGCGGTGCTGGAGGAGGGGGCCTCTTCCGGAGCCCCCCCGAAGGCCATCTGGCAAGCAGGGCGTCTGGGCGGTGGCGAGAGGTAGGCCGGAGGGCCCGGGGGTTCGCTGGGGGCCCTCTGGGATTGCAGGACGTAGCTGGAAGGCTCCAGGCCGGGCCCTTCCCGGCAGTTAGGCCCCGGGGAAAGGACTGGGCAGGCTTTGAGGCTTTCTGGTGGGAAGGACCAGGGGGTTTCCGTGCCGCTTCGGCTGGATGCCGCTGATTGCTGGGCCTCAAGGCTTGGCTGGGGCCTATCAATATCAGGCCACGTGGGTTTCCTGGGGGCCGCCATCTTGCTTCCGGTTGCCGCAGGAAGCTGGAGGTCACAGTTTGGCGGGAGATTTCGCGCCAAAAGTTCTGGGGTCCCGGGCTAGACGTGAGCAAGAACAGGACCAGCAGAATGTTGTGGAACCTCCAAAGTGTACCTATAGCCAAGCTGTGGGAGGAGCGCGGCCTAAAAATGTAAAAGGGATTCTGGAAGACGCGCTTCAAAAGCTTCGGGTTGCCAGAAATGGTGACTAAGTTCTTAACTTGGAATGTCAATGGATTAAACTCACCACAAAAGAGAAAGAAAATTTTTCAATATTTAAAGCAATTTAAGACTGATGTTATTTGTTTACAAGAAACACATATTAGAGCTATGGACCAAAAGTACTTATCAAATTCAAGATTAGGTACACAATTTATTGCTTCTGCAGTTAACAAGAAAAATGGAGTGGTTATTTATGTTAAGAATACAATTACAGCAGAGTTAATTGAAGCAGACCAACAAGGAAGATATGTTATTGTGGACTTGTTACTAGAAGGTAAAAAAACTCTTTTGGTTGGATTATATGCGCCTAATCAACAGCAAGCTGATTTTTATAGCTTATTACACAGCAGGATTACTCAATTGGATTATAAATCATTTATTTTTATGGGAGACTGGAATGGTGTTTTGAACGTACAAATGGATAAGAGTGGATCTTACAGAAGTACCCCAAGTTATGTTAAATTGCCTAAATCTTTTTTTGAGATGATGGATGATATGGATTTACGTGATGTTTGGAGGGAAAGGAATTTACAAGAAAGGGACTATACTTTTTTTTCTGATAGACATCAATCTTTTTCCAGGATTGATTTTATATTATTGTCTAATGATCTTTTTTTTAGAACTAAGAGGATAAAGATTTGTTCAAAGACTATGTCTGATCACAGCCCAGTTTGGTTAGAGATTGGAAAAGACACTAGAGAACGACGTTCCTGGCGTTTAAATGAGAACTTGTTCAGAAATCAGAAAAATGTGGAAGAGTGTAAAAAACAGATGAAGATTTTTTTTGAAACAAATATGCATAAGGGTACTTCTATGGAAATGGTATGGGATGCTAGTAAGGCGTA
>JAKJMR010011663.1:33255-44163 GCA_024449315.1 Daboia siamensis | reverse complement strand
AAGTCTACCAACAAAATTTGATTAAGAGGAGTTTTTTAGATTTTTATTCAAAATTATATTCTAAAGAAAATATACAAGCTTTAGATATAGATAAGTATTTACAGGGAGTTCATTTTCCGAGACTCTCAAAAGAACAACAATTCGAGATGAATTGCCCAATTACATCAGAAGAAATTTCTTTAGCTATTAAACAGTTGAAATTGGGCAAGGCTCCGGGAACAGATGGATTAACAGCAATTTACTATAAAATGTTGATGGTCGAAATGATTGAACCCTTAAAGATTTTGTTTAATGAAATTCAGACTGGAGGTGCAGTTCCTCCATCATGGAGGACAGCTTTTGTATCATTGATTCCAAAGGAGGATCAAGACCTCACTCAACCTAAAAATTACAGACCTATATCACTTTTGAATACAGATTATAAGATTTTTGCTAAAGTATTGGCTAATAAATTAATGCAAGTTTTGAAGCAAATGATTCATAGTGATCAATCGGGATTTATATCTGGGAGGTATATAAAATATAATGTAAGACAAATTGTAAACTTGCTTGAATATTTGGATAAGAACAACCAAGTCTCCGCAGCATTGATATTTTTGGACGCAGAGAAAGCCTTTGACCAATTGAATTGGCAATTTTTATTGAGAGTTGTTGAGGAGATGAATTTTGGAGAAGGTTTTTTACATACTATTAAAGCTATATATCAACAACAAACTGCACAAATTATAGTTAATGGGGGGCTAACAGAGACCTTTAAAATTGAAAAAGGTACAAGACAGGGATGCCCCCTATCACCATTATTGTTTGTTTTAACATTAGAGATTTTATTAATTAAAATTCGAGAGTCCTCTATGATAAAGGGAATTAAAATAAAACAGAATGATTATAGACTGAGAGCTTTTGCTGATGACTTGGTTGTGACAGTATCTCAACCCTTACTGTCAGTTATAGATTTGATGGAAATTATAACCCAGTATGGTAAGGTTTCTGGGTTCAAGGTGAACAGTAATAAGACTAAGATATTATCTAAGAATTTATCTATGAGTGAAAGGGATATGTTATCTAAATTAACAGGTTTTGAAATAGTGAAAAAGGTTAAATATTTAGGAGTATATATTGCAGCTTCAGATGTAAAATTGTATAAGAATAATTATGAAACATTATGGTTGAAGGTACAAAGGGATTTAAATAATTGGAAAAAATTACAATTATCTTTATTGGGAAGAATTGCAGTTGTTAAAATGAATGTTCTGCCAAAGTTTCTCTTTTTGTTTCAAATGATACCTATATTGAAAAAGGATGCCAACCTTGATCAATGGCAGAAGGGTATTAATAAATTTATTTGGGCGGGGAAAAAACCAAGAGTTAAATTTAAGATTTTACAAGATGCTAGGGAAAGAGGGGGACTTAAGGCGCCGAATTTGAAATTGTATTATGATGCGGTTGCCTTGATGTGGGTTAGTGATTGGCTTAATTTAACTAATAAGAGAATACTTCATCTTGAGGGTTGGGATTTGGTATATGGATGGCATGCATATTTGCTTTATGATAAGAAGGTGGACAGATGCTACTTATTTTCATATGTGGTGGACTTGTAGAAATATAAAAGCTTTTTGGATTAAAATTTGGTGGAACATTCAAAAGATTTTTAAGAGAAAGATAAAGTTTTCTCTGCAATTGTTTTTATTGGGTATTGTTATAGATTGTGATACTAAAGAAACTAATTTGATGTTGAATTTGATAACAGCAGCACGGTTACTGGTGGGACAATATTGGAAGAAGGATAGTTTGCCTTCTATAGAAGAATGGGTACGTAAGGTATCGAATCTTGCAGAAATGTCTAAGATTTCTGCTTATTTGAAGGATCATTCTCAAGAAAGAAATATTTCAGTTTGGAGGAGATGGATAGATTATATTCAGAATAAATATGGGACTAAAAAGTTCCATTTAGCTTATGAGTAGATCTTAGATTTTTATTAATTTCAGTATTAGTATTGATTATATTTTGTTTAAGTTATTATTATTATGTTTCTAATAATTTGAATGTATTAATGTTAAAGTTAAAGCACATTATGAATTTGGTTAATTTTATAATGGATAATTTTAGTTAGAATATGATTATTATATTTATGACCCTGTATTCAGCTCTGGGAAGTGGGGGGGGAGGGGGGGGTTGGGGGGGGGGGGGTTTTGGGGATGTTTTGTAAAAAAATTTTTTTGTAAAACTCTTTAATAAAAAAAAAAAAAGAATTCGTTTCACTTCATAATGTGTCTCTCCATCCACTACCAGGGGACCAGGTGCCTGTCTTGGGGGAGCTAATACTCGGGACTGACCTGTCGCTGAGGTTGATCTGGATTAGCATGGCGTCGGTAGTGGTCAGGGCTCTGCCAGTGCACTGGACTTGATGTCAGGTCCAGCTTCGGCAGCGGGGAGGTGGCCTGTGCCACTGCTATGGGACTGGGACTTCGTTGGGGCGGTGGAGGCTCATGGGGCCGCCTGTCTTCTCACCCACCTGGCATGTGGTCTGCCCTCCTTCGCCCATCTCCAGCCTGTCAACCTTCTCCCTCAGACATTCAACCAAGTGGCTGTGGATAGCAGTCAGGTATTTCCATTCCCCTGACTTGTCCCAAGCGGCCTGTCATTTTGTCTTCATCATCACAGGTGAACAGAAACCCTGGGACAAGATCAGTGGGAACTTGACCTCTGCAGCTTTCACTGTGCTCTTGAGCAGCAGGGCAGTGTCTGACTGCCAGGTCTCTCTGAGGATGAATACTTGTTCTTTTTGCGTCAGCTTCTCTGATGGGACCTCTTGGGTCTATGGTCTTGCTCCGGCTGCAAGGACCACACTCTCCACCTGGGCAGCAGCCTGCACTCCATCCGCTGCCACTGGTCCGAGGCTCGAGATTGACTCCCCCTTCTTTTCCATCTCTGCAATCTTTCCCTAGTTTTTATCATCCTCCTAGAGGCTAGGTAGGCAACCGGGGCTCAAATATCGTGAATCTGCCATGGTTTGGTTGGGCGATCAGTTTCAATGACTGTTTCTTTCTTGTAACCAGCCTTACGTCCACATGGTTCTCAATGTTTTCCATGGTCTTTCCGAACACACTGTTGTTCATAAGTTTGAATAAGTCTTTCTCAAACTTGTTGGTAGGTTTCATTCTCAAGCCAGTATTCAGATTGATGTACTTTTTCAGCCACGGCTGCTCTTTGAACTTTATTCCGCTGTGAATTTTTGTAATCTTCAACCTGAGGCTCTCATACTGCTTTAAGTTATTGTAATGCAGGCTGTACTTGGTTTTGTTGTACAAGTTGGGTATTAATTTTTGCACCTTTGATCCTTTGGGTATAATATTTTCTGGAGCTAACAGGTAATCGTTGTGAAGATCGTGCAGCACTTTTGGGTATTCCAAGTTGACCATGAGCCAACAACCCACTCTATCTTGGCTGGTAATAGTTTTCCAGTCATTGAGTTCCATTTGTCCATCCATTGAAATCCACCAACCGGAAGCGGTTTGCTCATCACCCATCCATACAAGTTGTTGTCATCCAGATAAACAATGAGGGTTGAAGGCTTACTCTTGTTAAAGGCCTCGCCCATGTACTTGTTTGTTTGGGCAGATTGATGTGACCCCACCCCATATTCCATGTTTAAAATTGAGCAGCATATCTTAGTCACTCAACAACTCGTTCAACATTCGTCATCTTCAGTGCCGCTTCCCAAGCGAGTCCCTGTGACGTATAGTACCAGGCGGGATCTAGTCTCTGAAGTTTTCGGAGATGTCGGCTAATTGCAACACGTCACTCTTGTTGTACAGATTGTGGTAATCCCTGAGTGTTTTACAACCGAATTCCACCCACACCTCCTTCACATGCTTATAGTCGTCGTCGCTTATCTCAATGTCATTCAGTTTTGAATAAAAGGCAGACTTTGGAAGCAGCTCAGTTTTGTTTAACCTTTCAGTGTAGTCCATGTACTTATATGGGTAAACTCCTTTTCTCAGCAATAGCTCAAACTGTTTTCCACTGTATTCCTCTGCCAAATTTTTACACTGGTTTTTACTAAGATTCTTTGTCAAAGCAGCAAGGCTTTTAAGCATGAACCTAAAGCTGTTGATAAAACGTAATTGTCATCTAACTAGTTTTACCTTTACCTTTCTGTTAACGATCTTGTCAATAACCACCTCTCTGCTGAATGAAATATATTTTTTATTTATTTATTTATTTATTTAATTTGTATACCGCCCTTCTCCCGAAGGACTCAGGGCAGTGAACAGGGCAATAAATATCTAAAAAACAGAGTACAAAAGTTAAAAAACAATTAAATGTAATGCCCAATATAAAACAATAAACAATAATTAAAATTATTTAAAATCCCATCCCTTAACCCATCAAACCAGGCCGGATTGCTCGAATAAATAAGTTTTTAGATCGCGCCGGAAGGAGCGAAGATCAGGAGACATCCGGAGCTCCAGTGGCAAGCGGTTCCAAAGGTCTGGTGCGCTCACAGAGAACGCCCTCCCCCTGGGGGCCACCAATCGACATTCTTTGATCGGAGGCACCCTGAGGAGACCCTCTCTGTGGGAGCGCACTGGACGGAGGGAAGTTGACGCTGGCCGCAGGTGTTGCCGTAGATAATCCGGACCCATGCCATGTAGGGCTTTATAGGTCATTACTAACACCTTGAATCTCACCCAGAGGACAACTGGCAGCCAATGCAGCTCGCGGAGTAAAGGTGTAACATGGGAGTATCGGGAAACTCCCAGCACAACTTGCGCGGCTGCATTCTGCACCAGTTGGAGCCTCCGAGTGGTCTGGTATGAAATCTATTTTTTCATTGTTTTCACCTCGTAGCTTTTTAATGAATAGATGGCTGTCGTACCTGGAAAGGTTATGGAATACAACCGGGATAAACCACGGTACTTTGAATTTTAAATTGCATTTATTGTGCACCATGCCTCTAAACCTTTCTGTCAAGTGACAGTGTTTGAGAACTTTATCTTTAATGCCCGACTCGCCTCCGCATATGTGACACATAGTAGCCGAGCCGTATCTCTCTGCGCCGTCTTTTGTAAATATCTTCTCTGGGAATTTGAACCACTTGTAATTGTCATTGACGTCTTGCATGAGCAGGTTGATGAATTTCTGCACTATTTCATGTTTATTGTTATTAGCGGTGAATATAACTGGGTCTTGTTCATATATCGTATCATCGAAGCATTTTATCTGGTAGGAAAATGAGCTTGTAATGTGCTTCTGATATTTGTGCATGTAAGACTTTTCAGGGTTTGGTTGGCAGGTATTCATCAGTTTAATAAACGATTCAGAATCTGCGTAGATTACAAATGGCACTGTCATCAACCTATTGTGGTTCTTAAAAGATAGCATCGTGCCAGATTCTGGGAGTTCTATCCTTTGGGGTCCATCCTTCGAACAAAGCTTGTTATGTTTCTTGAGAGACTCTATCAAACAGTAACCAGTCAAACATTGCATACAATAGTGCATTGAATTGACTGATTCTTCTGTTTCCTTTGCCATCAGTCTGTTAAAGTTTTTTATCCAGGTATAGTGCTTCTTGACATCATCGGAAATAAGCAACAGATTAACAACTTTATCACTTTGATGTTTGGTCACGTACATTGGGTATACACGTCTATTATATCCAAAGACATTAAGGCTGATGCTGTTGTTTTGTTCAAACTTGCTGTAAACATGTTCCTTGACAGCAACCGGGAATTCAATACCGCTCCAATCGAGTTTCTCTGCTTGTTTCCTCAATACCTTTGATATTCTTTCAGCATTATGATCTACCGGGTTCAACTCTCGCATCACACTCCACATGAAGCATTTGTTGTCTTAGTTCTTCACGTTGACAATCGCCTTTTTCTTCATCAAAACAGGCGGAAGTGGAATGTATGATTTACCCTTTAACGGTCTGTAGACACCGATATTTATCTCCAGACTTTGTACAGCCTTGAGCCTCCAATTACTGGCCTACATCTGGAACGTTGCCATGGACTCCATCATCTTGTCGATGGCTTTGCTATACATTTTGTCGAGGTTGGTTGCTTCTAATATAGGTTCTGACTTTGTACGAAATGCAAAATCGAGGTTGAAAACGTCTCCAATTTTGATGTCAGCACATTCCATCCTGCAACTAAGAGCCAAGTTAACTTTTGTCTCTCGATGATTAGCCAACAGATTGACAACTTCATTTCTCGCCTGTCTTAGAAACGGAATAGCGTCGACTCCATTGATACCGTCAATAATGTATTGCTTTATGTTTCCTTTGATCACCAACTTGCTTTCTCTGATTTGCGGCTTGCTGTTGTAGAAACTGTTGAAAATAGAATAGACTCGTGTTTTGAACACTTTGAGTTTTTCATTCACAACTCTCTTGGGTTCTTCAGGTACATAGCATTGGTCTTGTCCCAATGACTCTTAGGTGCATCCTGTATAGCTGGAACTGACTCATTGAGTAATGGCTTTCTAGGGCTGCTAAGTAGAGCCATCAGCTCTGCCTTTCAGAGTTTATAGTAGCCTGTCAATCCTCGCTGTTTTGCGACAATACGTAATTCGCGAAGAGTTTTGTTAACCATTTTATTCTAAGAAAATAATAAAGTTAAGGTAAAATTTCCTTTTGCCCTTTGGGGCTCTGCTCGACTGAGGATTTGTAATGCTTGTGAACGAGAATGAGCCAGAATAGTTTAGCAGGGTCTACTGAAGATCTGTAATGCATGAGTGTGTTAGCGAGCCAGAATAGTCATCTCCTAGCTACTTACCCTTTTTGTGGTTTTCTTTTGCATGAAATAAATATAACTTTCAGGGAAAGAGGGTGAGGAAAAAAAGTATCTTACAATTTTAGATGTGCAAAAATAACAGTTTTCAGCATTCCAGAATATATTATTGAGGGTAACAATATATTTCTTTTTCTTTTTTCGTCAGCTGGATGAACTTGAGCTTTGCAAGAACTGTTTTTATCTATCAAATGCGCGTCCTGACAATTGGTTCTGCTATCCTTGTGTAAGTTTACCTTTTTGCACAACTGAGAGTAAATATGGAATCTACTGCCCCAAGAAATGGTAATGGGAATTACCTCAGCTGTCTTAAAGAATGGCATTCATTGAAGATATGAATATAGCTGTCAGACAAAATTATAAATGTTGCCTCTAAACCCACCCCTGGGGGGGCCATCTTTATTCAAGTACAAAGATAAGACCAGTTGTCCCAGTCAACTAACTCTTGGGTGTCAACCCCCTAAGCTGCAAATAAATCAGTCTCAAACATAAACTCATTTCACCCAATCAGCCACATCATAAGAATATTAAAATTGAGTTACTGGTCCTGTTTTGTTCATCTAACCCTCCAAGAAAAATTGCTGATGCAGAATTGGCTCATAAAAACAACCTCTCCATAGCAAATTTTGCCACACCTGACAAAAGAGATCACATTTCCTACTTTTCCTTGACTGCAGTGGCCAATTCATGTCTAATGTTAGTTACCTGGAGTTGGGGAAAAGGCTGGTACTATAATAAAAACTTGCCAGTATTTTCCTGGCTTAAGGGCTCACAGAATAGCAAGCATTTCTTGGAGAAAGTGGATGGACACCCAGTATTCCCAAAATAGCAATTTAGGACCCAGTTAGTCTGCTTGAACAATGCCAAGACCACCTGTAGGGAGCAAGCCAGCTTCACTTATCAATTTTTATACATTGTACAGAGAGAGCCAGAACTTCCCATTTTGGAAGTCATGATTACCAAATTGTGGAATAAAGACCAGTTGAGCATTCAGAAATAATATATTTAAAATGTATCTTTTGACTCTTGCCTGTCAGTTGTGGTCTATCTACACAGCTTCCTTAGTATACATCAGACGTTTCCCATGCATGAAAGAACACAATGCCATTTTTTGCTGATAAAAAGGAACATTTATTAACTTGAAAACTTAATGAAACTGAGTTTCTTTGCTGCAAGCTAACAATGCTTAGAAACTGTGCCAGCATGATGATAATTTGTTATAATATGTGAGTACAGTATGCTAAAATACGCTGACACTGTTGTTACATACACCAGAGTGTTTAAAAGTGATAATCTCTGTAATCAAGACTTAGTTAACTTCTATCATGGGTAGGTTTTATTGTGGAGTCCTTGGTGGTTTCTGAGTTTGGTTGTTTTGTTGCAAACTTTTCATTACCCAGCTAAGTAACACTGACAAGGCAAGCCACATGTATGCAAATAAAGAGCAAATCTCACTCCCTTCTAGCATGGATGATGTTACCTAGTTGAGTAATGAAATGTCTGCAAGAAAGCCACCAAGCTCAGAGAGCACCAAGGACCTCACAGTTCAACCCTGATTTACAAATACTCTTTTCTGTTGGTAAGTTTTATTTTCATTATGTGACAATGTTATACCTAAGACCCGACCAAGTCAGAAATACTTCTGTAACTGTACCATATTTCTATAATTTCTAGATACCAAATCATGAACTGGTTTGGGCCAAAATGAAAGGCTTTGGATTCTGGCCTGCGAAAGTCATGCAGAAAGAAGACAATCAAGTTGATGTTCGCTTTTTTGGCCATCACCACCAAAGGTATTTTCATATTTGTAGTGTCACTTGTACACCAAGACAGCACAGCCCTGGGTGTGGTTAATAGTGTGGATTCAGCCCAGGCAGATGCAGGTTCAAATTCACTTGAACTTTGACCCAGTCATTCTTTCACAGCCCAATCAACCACACTGGATTGCTGTTGCAAGATGAAATTGGAGGTGGTGATGTTCTGGAGGTACAGCTGGAGGAAAAAGATCTAACAAATAAGTAACAGTACACTTCTCTTTCTAGGTGTGGTGGAATGTGGTCCAGAAGGGGTGCATTCCAGAGGACCAAAAGACAGTTTAGACAGTTTGGTTGGGAGGAAAGGAGTTCAGATGGCACCTCCCTAGAGATTTTCAGAGTACAGGTAGTCCTTGAATTACGACCACAATTGAGCCCAAAATTTCTATTGCTAAGCAAGACAGTTGCTAAGTGAGTTGTGCCCCATTTTATGACCTTTTTGCCACAGTTGTTACATGAGTCACTGCTGTTGTTAAGTGAATTATGCAATTGTTAAATGAATCTGGCTTTCCCCATTGACTTCACTTATCGTAAGCCATCTGGGAAGGTTACAAATGGTGATCACATAATCCTAGGACAGTGCAACTGTCAGAAATACAGGTGAAACTCGAAAAATTAGAATATCGTGCAAAAGTTCATTTATTTCAGTAATGCAACTTAAAAGGGGAAACTAATATATGAGATAGACTCATTACATGCAAAGCAAGATCGTTCAAGCCGTGATTTGTCATAATTGTGATGATTATGGCTTACAGCTCATGAAAACACCAAATCCACAATCTCAGAAAATTAGAATATTACATGCAATCAATAAAACAAGGAGTGTACATAGAACAATATCGGACCTCTGAAAAGTATAAGCATGCATATGTACTCAGTACTTGGTTTGGGCCCCTTTTGCAGCAATTACTGCCTCAGTGCAGCGTGGCATCGAAGCTATCAGCCTGTGGCACTGCTGAGGTGTTATGGAAGACCAGGATGCTTCAATAGCGGCCTTCAGCTCTTCTGCATTGTTCGGTCTCATGTCTCTCATCTTTCTCTTGGCAATGCCCCATAGATTCTCTATGTGGTTCAGGTCAGGCGAGTTTGCTGGCCAATCAAGCAGAGTAATCCCACGGTCATTGAACCAGGTTTTGGTGCTTTTGGCAGTGTGGGCAGGTGCCAGGTCCTGCTGGAAAATGAAGTCAGCATCCCCATAAAGCTCGTCTGCGGAAGGAAGCATGAAGTGCTCCAAAATCTCCTGGTAGATGGCTGCGTTGACCCTGGACTTAATAAAGCACAGTGGACCAACACCAGCAGATGACATGGCTCCCCAAATCAACACAGACTGTGGAAACTCCACACTGGACTTCAAGCACTTTGCAGTGTGTGCCCCTCCATTCTTCCTCCAGACTCTGGGTCCTTGGTTTCCAAATGAGATGCAAAAGTTGCTCTCATCAGAAAAGAGGACTTTGGACCACTGAGCAACAGACCAGGTCTGTTTTTCTTTAGCCCAGGTAAGACGCTTCTGACCTTGTTTGTTGTTCAGGAGCAGCTTGACAAGAGGAATATGACATTTGAAGCCCATGTCCAGGATCCGTCTGTGTGTGGTGGCTCTTGATGCTCTGACTCCAGCCTCAGTCCACTCCTTGTGAAAGTCCCCAACACTTTTGAATGGCCTTTTCCTGACAATCCTCTCCAAGCTGCGGTCATCCCTGCTGCTTGTGCACCTTTTTCTTCCACACTTTTCCCTTCCACATAACTTTCTATTAATGTGCTTTGATACAGCACTTGGGGAACATCCAACTTCTTTTGCAATTACCTTTTGAGGCTTTCCCTCCTTATGGAGGGTGTCAATGATGGTTTTCTGCACAACTGTCAGGTCAGCAGTCTTCCCCATGATTGTGATTCCTACTGAACCAGACTGAGAGACCATTTAAAGGCTCAGGAACCCTTTGCAGGTGTTATGGCTTAATTAGCTGATTAGAGTGGGACACTTTGAGCCTAGAATATTGCACCTTTTCACAATATTCTAATTTTCTGAGATTGTGGATTTGGGATTTTCATGAGCTGCACGCCATAATCATCACAATTATGACAAATCATGGCTTGAACTATCTTGCTTTGCATGTAATGAGTCTATCTCATATGTTAGTTTCCCCTTTTAAGTTGCATTACTGAAATAAATGAACTTTTGCACGATATTCTAATTTTTCGAGTTTCACCTGTAGATATAGAGATAGAGATAGAGATACTGTAGGTATAGGTATATGGATAGATAGATAGATAGATAGATAGATAGATAGATAGATAGATAGAT
>JAKJMR010011663.1:12992-33245 GCA_024449315.1 Daboia siamensis | reverse complement strand
GATAGATAGATAGATAGATAGATAGATAGATAGATAGATAGATAGATAGATAGAGACATAGACATAGACATAGACATAGATACACACACACACAGTGCATTCAGAAAGTATTCAGACTCTCAGACTGTGAGGAAAAAGATTCTCTGGTCTGATGAAACCAAGATTGAACTGTTTGACCTCAATTCTAAACCTTATATATGGAGGAAACCAAGCACCGCTCATCACCTACCCAATATCATCCCAACAGTGATGCATGGTGGTGGCAGCATCATGTTGTGGGGTTGTTTTTCAGCAGCAGGACTGGGAGACTGGCCAAAGTTGAGGGAAAGCTGAATGGAGCAAAATACAGGGATATCCTCAATGAAAACCTGTTCCACAGCACTCAGGAGCTCAGACTGGGCAAAAGGTTCACTTTCCAACATGACAATGATCCTAAGCACACAGCCAAGACAACACAGGAGTAGCTTAGGGACAACTCTGTGAATGTCCTAGAATGGCCCAGCCAGAGCCCTGACTTGAAGCCAATTGTACATTTCTGGAGGGACCTGAAAATGGCTGTCTACTGACAGTCGTCATCCAACCTGACTGAGCTTGAGAGGATTTGCAAGGAAGAATGGCAGAAAATCCCCCAATCCAGGTGTGCAAAGCTTGTCGTATTATACCCAAAAAGACCCGAGGCTGTAATTGCTGCCAGTACTGAGTGAAGGGTCTGAATATTTATGCCAATGTCATATTTCAGTTTTTTCTTTTTAATAAATTTACAGACATTTCTAAACTTCTGTTTTCATTTTGTCATTATGGGGTACTGACTGTACATTAATGAGAAAAATAATGAATTTCAATAACTGTAAAATCAGGCTGCAGCATAACAAAATTGACAAAACTGAAGGGTGACTGACTACTTTCTGAATGTACTGTTTATGTCTCTCTCTGTGTGTGTATAGTAAGCCCATCTTACCTTGGAGTAACTCTGGGCAATTTAGTTGCTTTAGTTTGACAAGATTTCTGTTTATGGGTGAAGAACAATAAAGGAACGTTCTTGGAAGTAATTCTATGTGTCTTCCTTGGGTTTGTTTTTGGGGGCGGGGGGAGGCTCACACTAGGACCCAGTAGATTTCTAATCCTCTCTTAGCCAGAGAAGCCAACTGTGTGAATTGGTCCCAGTCACATTTGGTCAGCACTGTCCAGCTCACCTCATAAGGTGATTTTGGTGGGAAAAACAGGAGCAGGGAGCATTATGTATGTCTTCTTGAACTGAACAAAATAAAGTGGTATATAAATCCAATAAATAACTTCATATTCCTGACGTGAGCTTAGACAATCTGAATTTTAAACAGAACCTGCCCAAAGAGTTTGCTTTTTAAAATTGCCATAGGAATAGTCTTTAATATAATTCAGATTAAATTTTTCTGTACTGCACTCTAAATAACTGTGATGTCATTCAGGAGCACATAGATATTATAAAGTTAAACATATTGAGAAGCTGGAATTGCACGCTAAAATAATTATTGCAAGATGATGGACTAAGAGAGAATTTATTTATTTATTTTGAAATATATTTCCTGCCCATCTTGTGTCAAATGACTCTGAGTGGCTTAGAGCATAAAACATCAAAAAACTTTAAATCAGATCATCATTGGCATCCTTCGGTCTCGAGAGACTATGGTATCGTGCTCTGGAAAGAGGTCCTAAAGCAGCTTCTGGTGTGGCTAAAAAAGCCAATTCGAGAGTGGCAGTCCCTTCCACATTGAGGGCAGATACAATCTGTCCCCTGTCCAGCCCCCAGATTTCGCTGGTTCCAGGACTGCCTCTTTGCCTCAGCCTGCCGCACAAGTGTCTCTTCGAATTGGAGAAGGCCATGCTGCGTCTTTAGCCTCCAAGCTGAGTGATCAGAGGTCAAGGTTTTAATGTCCATTCCCAAGGCCTTTAGATCCCTCTTGCAGATATCCTTATATCGCAACTCTGGTCTCCCTCTGGGGTGCTTTTCCTGCACTAGTTCTCCATACAGGAGATCTTTCAGAATCCGACCATCAGCCATTCTCACGACATGCCCAAGCCAGCGTAGACGTCACTGTTTCAATAGTGTATACATGCTATAAATTCCAGCACATTCCAGGACTGCGCTATTTGGAACTTTGTCATGCCAGGTGATGCCAAGAATACATCGGAGACAGCGCATATGAAAGGTGTTTAACTTTCTCTCCTGCCGTATGTAAAGGGTGCAAGACTCACTGCAGTACAAGAGTGTGCTCAGGATGCAGGCTCTACCTGGATTTTTGTATGTTCTGTCAGCTTCTTATTAAGCCATACTCTCTTTGTAAGTCTGGAAAATGTGGTGGCCGCTTTACCAATACGTTTATTCAGCTCAGTATCTAAAGAGAGTGTGTCGGAGATGGTTGAGCCAAGGTACACAAAGTCATGGACGACCTCCAGTTCTTGTGCAGAGATTGTAATACAGGGAGGTGAATCCACGTCCTGACCCATGACTTGTGTTTTTTTCAGGCTGATTGTTAGTCCAAAGTCTTGGCAGGCCTTGCTAAAATAGTCCATAAGTTGTTGAAGGTCTTCGGCAGAGTGAGCAGTAACGGCAGCATCGTCAGTGAAGAGGAAATCCCATAGGCATTTCAGCTGGACTTTAGACTTTGCTCTCAATCTAGAGTGATGAAAGAGTTTTCTGTCTGATCTGGTCCGGAGATATCTGTTGCAGTTCCAAAAGCGTGTTTCAGCATGACAGCAAAAAAGATCCCAAATAAAGTTGGCATGAGGATGCAGCCCTACTTCACTCCACTTTGAATGTCAAAGGAATCTGATGTTAAGCCATCAAAAACTGCAGTGCCCTTCATTTCCTCATGAAAGGACCTGATGATGTTGAGGAGCTGAGGTGGACATCCAATCTTGGGGAGAATTTTATAAAGGCCGTCCCTACTAACCAAGTCAAAAGCCTTTGTAAGATCTATGAAGGCTATGAAAAGTGGCTGTCTTTGTTCCCTGCATTTCTCCTGCAACTGTCTATGGGAAAATACCATGTCAGTAGTGGACCTGTTGGCTCGGAATCCACACTGTGATTCTGGGTAGACTCTCTCTGCAAGCACCTGGAGCCTCTTCAGTATGACACGGGCAAGCAGCTTCCCTACAACACTGAGAAGAGAGATGCTGCGGTAGTTGTTACTGTTCTGTTCCAGCCTACTACTGGCCCTGCAGAAATGTTAGGGACAACCCCTTTTCAATAGTCAATAGGCTGAAAGTAAGCCAACCAAATTTATTTACACAAATGAAATGTAACAGATCCAAAACATAGCAAAACAAATACTAACCACGACTAAATCAGAAGCTGTTCAAACGGTTGCTTTCAGCAACCAGCACCTCCCATACATTCCCCTTTTAAACACAGTTTCAGGCGTGGCTTCTCTTTGCCTCCTCCTGAGGTGCCTCATTGCCCTCCTTTGTTCACTCCTGCTTGTCTGACTCCTGCTTCAAGTGTCCTTGAACAAAGCCAGCTGTGAATCATGTTCATCCAAGCTTTCAGGCTCACACAGCTGTGTCTGAGGAGGAACAAGATGGGAGGGGCCTGGCTGAGAGCTTTGCGATGCCTCAGAACTTTCCTCTGCAGGCTCTCCAATCCCCTCCTCCTCCGCAGAATTGTCCGATTCAGCTGCTGTACCCACAGGCTGACACTGAATCACAACACTATTCCGCATCGCAGGGCCCTTCCCCAGGGTCTGCCGATCCGGATGCGGTCGGGATGGGAATTGTTCATGAAAAGAAGACACCAAAGCAGGAGCATGAATGGTGGTCACGTCCTCCCAGGTGAACTCCTCTGGTCCGTAGCATTCAATCAGATACTGGAAACGACCTTTCAGCCAACGGGAGTCCCTGATGCTGGTGACCTCGTACTCGGGAGAGCTGTCTCCATCACGATGTCCTGATGGGGGAGGTTCTGCTCAGCGGAGTGGACAGGCCGGTTGCTCGAGGACCAACAGAGACCAATGAAAGACTGGATGCACGCGCAGGGAAAGTGGCAGAGTTAAGCGATAGGTGACCAGATTGATGACAGCCTCAATTGGGAACGGTACTAAATATCGGTGATCTAACTTTCTAATTGGCTGTGTTGATGGTAGGTTCCTGGTGGACAACCAGACCTGATCTCCCACCGATAGCGGAGGCATATTCCGCCTTGACCGATCAGCAAACCTTTTGTAATCGGCCTTGGCCTTCTCTAACTGATCGATGGATCAATCGATGGATCGCCTGTAACTCTGCCATGTAGTTGTTTGCTGCTGGCTCCAGTGAGTCCACTGGAGATAGGGGGAAAACCTGGGGGTGATATCCCACATTGGCCAAGAACGGTGTCATCTGTGTGGAGGTGTGCTGCGAATTGTTGAATGCAAACTCAGCTATGGCCAGATACTCCACCCAATTGTTTTGCTACAGATTGACGTAGCAGCGCAGATATTGTTCTAGAATACCGATGACCTTCTCAGTTACCCCATCAGTTTGAGGATGATGTGCGGACAAGAGGCAAATCTTGATATCTAACACATGCATCAACTCCTGCCAGAAACAGGGTGTAAACTGGGCCCCTCTATCAGAGATGACTATCAGGGAGGCCGTGCAGCCGAAACACCTGCTGAATGAACATACGACTAGTGGCACGGGCTGACGGTAAACCACAACAGGGGATGAAATGCGCCATCTTGGTCTGCATGTCCACCACCACAAACACTGTCATAAAACCAGAAGACGGGGGTAAATCCGTCAGAAAGTCCATGGACACAGCCCCCCAGGGTCTTTTGGGTGTTGGCAAGGGCTGCAGTAATCCAGGTGGGGGCCCTGTCGCTGACCTGGCCTGCCTACATGGCATACAGGAAGTGACATAGGACTGGACATCATGTCGTACTCGGGGCCACCAGAAGGTACGTGAGACCAGATTCAGGGTCTTGAACAGGCCAAAATGCCCTGCCACCGGGTTATCGTGACACTGGCTGAGGATGAGTCCCCTGAGTGGCCCTCCTGGAACGTAGAGCCGGTCACGATAATACAAGAGTCCATCCGTGACCATCCAAGGAGAATCTGGCCCCACCTCCTCCTTCTGCTGAGCCACCCACACATCCTGCTGCTGTGCCTCCTGGATCCGTGCCCGTATATCAACCGGCTCCCACACCGCAGCAAAAGACTTGATGGGGATCACTGTCCTGGGCAGAAGCTTGTCTTCCACTCGGGAATATTCGGGCTTCCTGGACAGAGCATTCGCTCTTTGATTGTGCCCGCTGGGTATGTACTTAACTCGGAAGTCGAACCTCGCAAAGAAAAGAGACCACCGGATCTGACGTTGGTTCAATTTCCAAGTGGTCTGCAGGCTTTCCAAATTCTTATGGTCTGTCCGGACCTCGATTTGATGCCGCGCTCCCTCCAGATGATGCCTCCAGGCCTTGAACGCCACTTTGATGGCCAGCAGCTCCTTCTCCCAGATTGTATAATTGCGCTCTGAAGGGTTCAGTTTTTGTGAATGGTATGTGCAAGGGAAGAGGGTACCACTGGGCGTCGTTGCCTGGAGTAACACCACCCCAATGGCAATGTTGGAGGCGTCCGCCTCCATGACAAATGGCCGTTGCAGGTCAGGATGCTTCAAGATGGGCTCCTTCATGAAGGCTTCCTTCAAAGCCTGGAAAGCCCGTTGTTCTGGAGCTTTCCACTGAAACCGAGTCTTCTTCTGCAGGAGCTGAGTGAGGGGGGCTGTCAAGGTAGCAAACCCAGGGATGAAAGCTCAATAATAGTTGGCGAACCCAAGAAGTCACTGAACATCCTTCACACGATGTGGGGGTTGCCAACTCTGCAAAGACTCAACCTTACTCGGCTCCACGACGATGCCCTCAGGAGAAATGCGGTGACCCAGGAAATCGATGGTCACCTGGTAGAACTGGCACTTCTCCAATTTGGCAAACAGCTGATGTTCTCGGAGTCGCTGCAGGACCTCACGGAGATGCTGATGGTGCACCTCTCGCGACGGGGAGTAGATCAGGATGTCGTCCAAGTAGATCACGACAAATTGATCTAACAAATCCCAGAAAATATCGTTCATGAAATGTTGAAACACGGTGGGGGCGTTGGTCAGGCCAAACGGCATCACTGTGTACTCAAAGTGTCTGTAGCGAGTACCAAACGCTGTCTTCCACTCATCACCCGGCCGAACCCTAACGAGGTTGTAAGCTCCACGCAGGTTCAGTTTCGTGAAGATCTTAGCCTCCCGGAGTCGGTCCAAGAGTTCGGGGATGAGGGGCAGCGGGTAACAATTGCACACTGTGATGGCGTTGAGTTTCTTATAATCGCAGCAAAGCCACAATTCGCCGGCCTTCTTTTTAACGAAGAGCATGGGTACAGACACTGGTGAGGACGAGGGCCAGATGAAACCGCGAGCCAAATTCTTCTCCAGAAAGTCCCGCAATGCAGCCAACTCGGGGTCCGACATGGAGTACAAATGCCCCACTGGGAAAGGCGCATCAGGGACTAAATCAATGGGGCAGTCATAGGGCCTGTGCGGGGGTAATTGATCCGCCTCTGTCTCGCTGAACACATCAGCAAAGTCAGACAGTTCGGGAGGCAAGGAAACCCCTGGAGAACCCTCCACCTGGCGGGCACAGATATGGCGGGTGTGGTCCACGCACTGCAAGCTTGGGAAGGTGACCAAGTTCTGTGACCAATAGATCTGTGGGTCATGCGCCCGGAGCCATGCCAGTCCCAAGACCACGGGGAAATGCAGATCTGAGGTGATATAGAACTGGATGGCCTCCACATGGGAACTGATGGCCATACATAATGGTTGCGTGGCGGCCTTAATTGGCCCAGGCAGGAGCACTCAACCATAGATAGTCTCCACTAACATGGGCGGTTCCACCGGGCACTGGGGAACAGCCCATTTGGCCACAAATGCTGAGTCCATAAAATTTGTGGTGGCCCCAGAGTCAATTAAGGCATGGACTGGAATCCCCTTTGGCTTGCCAGGGAGGATCAGACGTGCCTCCAATATCAGATGCCATGGAGGTCCTCAGGCAGCATTGGAAAGACGTCGCTCAGTGTTGTGGGACGCCCGACCTAACACACCGTCTAGATCGGGCTCGGGGCATTTCCCGACAGAAGAGTAGGGGACTTTCTCAGGGTAGACTCGGTCACTGATGCCCGTTGTTGCTTTTTTGGGCAAAAAGCAGCCAAATGCCCAGGGTCCCCACAGTAAAAACACAACCCCCCTATCGTCGTCTGTTCATTTCAGTCACCGATAGACGAGACCTGGTGGCACCCAGCTCCATTGGCTCCTCCCTTTGAACTGGGGTCTCACACACAACAGGGGCTACAGGGGTCTTTGGGGTGGCACGGTGACTCCTTCACTGCTGCAACCGAGCGTCGATCTGCAGGCAGAGATGGATCAGCCCATTGAGGTCTGAGGGAATATCCACACGGGCCAGCTCATCCAACATCTCCTCCGACAATCCATCCTGGAAGGCATCCACAAGCGCAGCCTCATTCCAGGCTGAATCCTGGCTAAGCAGCCAAAAATCACTGATATAGCCCTGTAGGGGGCGTTGACCCTGCCTCAGAGCTTTCAAGCGTTGGGTAGCAGTCTGCATCTTTATAGGGTCCTTATACATCAGACGCATATGATCACAAAACACCACAAAGTTGTCCAACAATGGACTAGGGTGAGCCAGCAGAGGTGTGCCCCAACAAGCTGCATCACCAGAGAGAAGGCTTAACACAAACCCCACCTTATCACAGTCAGTGGGGAAATCAGCTGCTCTCACGCTGATAAAGAGCTGGCATTGTCCCAGGAAAGCAGGAAACAGCTCTGGATTGCCATTAAATTTATCCGGCATCGCAACTTGGCATTTTCTCCTGGGTGGTGGTGATGGTGGGGGTGCAGCATGGTCCTGAGCTTGCAATTGAGCCACCTGAGCTGCCAACGAAGCGAGTTGCTGGGTGAGCTGAGCATTCTCAGCAGGTAGCTGCTCCATAATAATAATAAGGGGTGGGAGGCTGAAGGCAAACTGTTCCGTTCCAGCCTACTACCGGCCCTGCAGAAATGTCAGGGACAACCCCTTTTCAATAGTCAATAGGCTGAAAGTAAGCCAACCAAATTTATTTACACAAATGAAACAAAACAGATCCAAAACAGAGCAAAACAAATACTAACCACGACTAAATCAGAAGCTGTTCAAAGGTTGCCTTCAGCAACCAGCACCTCCCACACATTCCCCCTTTTAAACACAGTTTCAAGGTGTGGCTTCTCTTTGCCTCCTCCTGAGGTGCCTCATTGCCCTCCTTTGTTCACTCCTGCTTGTCTGCCTCCTGCTTCAAGTGTCCTTGAACAAAGCCAGCTGTGAATCATCTTCGTCCAAGCTTTCAGGCTCACACAGCTGTGTCTGAGGAGGAACAAGATGGGAGGGGCCTGGCTGAGTGCTTTGTGATGCCTCAGAACTTTCCTCTGCAGGCTTTCCAATCCCCTCCTCCTCCTCCTCCTCCTCAGCTGCCGTACCCACAGGCTGACACTGAATCACAACAGTTACAGTCACCCCTGTCGCCTTTGTTCTAATAAAGTGTGACAATATTTGCATCCTTCACGTCCTGTGGTACTCCACCTTCCCTCCAACAAAGACAGAAGATTTCATGCAGTTCGGTGGGGATGTTCTCTTTGCAGCACTTCAGAATTTCGGCAGGGATGTTATCTTTTCTGGGTGCCTTGCCGGAGGCAAGGGAATCCAGGGCTGCGTTTAGTTCTTCGAAAGTTGGTTCAGTGTCAAGCTCCTCCAAGACAGGCAGGCACTCAATATTATTCAATGCTTCTTCAGTTACCCCATTTTCTCTGGAATATAACTCAGAGTAATGCTACCCCCAGCGTGCCATCTGGTGTGCTCGGTCCTGGATAACCTCGCCTGTAGGAGACTTCAGAGGGGCAAATTTCTTCTGTGTTGGACCTAAGGCTTGCTTGATGCCATCATCACAGGCCCTGCCTGTGTCAGCTGCTATCTGGATCCGAGAGCAAAGCTGCAGCCAATAGTCGTTAGCACATCTCCTGGCAGTCTGTTTAACTTTGCTACGAGCAGCTCGCAGAACCTGTAGGTTGTGCTCACTGGAAAAGGCTTTATATGCAATTAGAGCTCTCCTTTTTTTCCTTGATAGCTGTCATCAGCTCCTCCGAATGGGCTTCAAACCAATCTGCTGTCTTTCTGATCTCTTTACCAAATACTGACAAGGCGGTGTTATAAACAGCATTCTTGAAATATTCCCATTGTTCAGACGTGTTTGCTTCAGCTGGGCCTGGGAGAGTTTCCTTGAGTGCTTGTGCAAATTCCTCCACTTTGCCCTGATTGCGGGTCTTGCTGATGTCAATTTGTGGTCTTCCTTCCTTCTTTGAGTGATGCAATCTCTTTGTTTTCAGTTTTATTTTGCTGCACACCAAGGAGTGGTCTGTATCGCAATCAGCGCCCTGGTAGCTGCGTGTGATTGTAATACTGGGAAGGTTGGAGCGCCTGGTAAGAATCAAGTTGAGCTGGTGCCAATGCTTCGATCTTGGATGTCTCCAAGAGACTCTGTGTTGAGGCTTTGTTTTAAAGAATGTATTGCTAACACAAAAACTGGAGTAGTAGCAAAACTCCAGCAGGTGTTGGCCATTTTCATTCATCTTCCTGATGCCAAACTGACCTAAACAAGTGGGCCAAGAACTATAGTCAGCTGCAACTCTGGGATTAAAATTACCAAGGATAAACAGTGGTTCTTTCTCAGGGATTTTCTTGATACTAGCAGCCAGATCGTCGTAGAATTTGTCTTTGGATTCTACTGAAGATGATAATGTCAGTGCATATGCACTAATGAGTAACCAGCCCTGTTGATGAGTGGAGCTGCAGGAACAGAATTCTTTCACTTCCTGCTGCAGGTGGAGTAATGAATCCTAGTAGGGTGTTTCTGACCGCAAAGCCAACCCCATATTCCCTAGTTTCATTCAATGGTTTTCCCTGCCAAAAAAACGAGAAGTTTCTCTCCTTAACAGATCCTGAGTCTGACAGCCTTGTCTCTTGAAGGGCAACAATCTCCATCTGCAGTCTGCTCAGCTCCATGTCGATGACAGCTGTCTTATGTACGTCATCTATTTCTTGCAAATTGTCAGAAAGGCCGAGGGTCATTGTCTGAACATTCCAAATGCCCAACTTTAGGGCTAAAATTTTCTTATGTTTGTTGCATGGTGCAGAGTTATCTATCTGCTTGTCAGTTTGACCTACCCTGTGAGGTTAACAGACCGTGGCAGGGCAGCACCTTACTGGCTGGTGGCTGCCCAGCTTAAGGCAGGTGGTAGCTGCCCAGTGAGGTGGCCCCTGGCGTCACGCTCTATGCCAATCAAGCAAAGACTTATAACCGGCAACTGCCACTTCCCGTGTTGTTTCAATGCTGTATGCAAAGCTGGAGCGTCCTCTCCAGAGCACGAGGCCTGGGTAGATTAATATGGAGGATAGACTGTTACCCAAGCAGCAGATCCCCCCCTCTCCACATCGCTGAAATAGTCCAATGGAATGGCAAGGCTGATATGATTAGTTCCAGCTGTGTTGCAGGAGTTACCAGAACGTGATTGTACACAGTCGCGAACTGCTTCCGGGACTCTGGCTTTGGATTTTACCTCGAGGTTGACTCCTGAAGCCTTTTCCACTAGTAGATATAGCCACAAGGCAGTGGAGGTTTGAAATCAGAGTTTCCCTTCTCCTAGAAGATGATTCTGCCATTTTATCCGCCGTTGGGGCATAGAGCCCTCTTTCGCCTTCAAAAACCATTGACCATCTTCTCCTGTAACCCTGGAAAGGGGCCCTTACAAGGTGCTACCAGCCAGGCCAGCTGGACCAAGGTTTTTTAGGGAGGTATTACTCCTCCAGTGGACCACGTTTTGTCAGAATTCTCTGCTATGACCTGTCCATCTTGGGTGGCCCTGCACGGCATAGCTCATAACTTCATTGAATTATGCAAGCCCCTTGGCCACGACAAGGCAGTAATCCATGAAGGGGTAAATCAGATATAAAATGACAAAGTAGATAAATTAAAATCAGTAATACAAGATGGCAAAGGAGGGAGCTGGTTACACAGGGGAGGGGAGGTGGGTTTATCATTTAGTTAAGACAACCACCTCCAGTGTAAAGCTCCCCCATTGTGCCCCCAAACCATCTGGCAGAGGTCTTAAGGCTCTTGTGAAAAGTCAGGAGGGTGGGATCAAATGTCACCACAAGGGCTAAAATGTTCCAAAGGGCAGGAGCCCTTAAATGAAAATTGAAATAGAATTAAAGTTAAAATTGGGAATGTATAAAGAGTATTTGAGGGGGGGGGGTATTTAAAAAACTCAATATGGGAGCTGTGACCACTGAAACCTAATGGAGGAGACTCTTTTCATCATTTAGGTAAGTACACATGGAGTTGAATGGATGCTTGGCATAGAAAAGGATGATTTGAAAATTGAATTAGCAGCCACCTTCAAAGGATGTGTAACATGTGCTTAAGTGCATCTTTTCATTTTCATTCTGGAGGGCTTGGATTCCTTCAGAAAATATTCAGGATATCACCGTTAATATACACCGGCTGCATGTAAAGCGTAGCATAGGCTGGAAAAAAGCATGCAATGAGCTAGAGCTGCATCAACGTTTCCTTCGGGATGGTAGATTCTGGAAATCCAAAAATGAGGATAAAGGAGAAGAGGAAGCAGAATCGAGCATTTCTTCTACCAGTAATGAGCAAGTGAGTAGATGGGTTAAGGGGTGTCAAACTCAATTTCATTGTGGGCCGCATCAGCACTGCGGTTGCCCTCGGGCCAGGTGGGTGTGGCCAGGGTGGGCACGGCCTACTGGGTGGGCGTGACTGGAGTGTGTGTGGCCTACTGGGTGGGCGTGGCCAGCTCTACATCATTCGCGTCAAGGGTACCTATGGGGGCCTGGGCAGGAGTGGGACAGATCTGAGGGTCTCTGGCAGAAGATGGAACCAGGGCAAGTGCCAAGGCATGGTCCACTGGAGGAACCTCACTGTTCCTCTCAGGCCATGCGGGGGGGGTGGGGTGGATGGTGACATGGAGGTCAAATGTCCAGCCCAGCCCTCAAGCACCTGCGGCACTAAGCCCAGCCCCACTTCCCCAAGGGGGCGCCCAGCTGCACTTACCTCCTCCTCCTCAAGGCTGCTGCTGCTGTGCTTGCTCTCCTTAGCCAGGTTGCTCGTGATGGGTAAGAGGGCAAAGTCAAGAGGGAGGCCCACTCCCTCTCCAAAGACCTGGCTTTGTATCCAAAGCTTCCTTAGCAATAGGATGGGAGACCCCGCAGGATAGGCCAGGAGGAGGGGGCAAGGGGATGGTGAAAGGGCAGCAGGGAAGAACTAAAGCAGGACTTCCCTCAGACCCTCCCTCTCCTTCCTTCCTTCCTAAAAGTGGTGGGAAAATATTTGAGATGAGGGAGGGAGAAAAACAGGCAAGAAACACAGCTGGGGAAGTGTCATCCTTCGTGAGGAATGAAGAAATGCACCATGGCCTGGAAGTGGCTAGCACATGGCCCTCGCCTACTTCACATATCCAGCTTGGTGGGCTCTGGGGGAGGGGATGCCATGAGCAGCATGAGAGTCGATGTTACCTGTGCAATGCTGCCCAGCCCCTGGCCTGCCCGGTTTTGGTAGGCAGCGGGGTGCTCTCCTCACAGTGCTGAGAGGCTGAGCCGGGTGCCATGAATCTGAAGAGAAGCGCAATGCTGCCCAGCCCCTAGCCTGCCCGAAGTAGGCAGGGCCATGTGCTGGCCACTTCCAGGCCATGGTGAATTTCTTCATTCCTCACAAAGGGTGATACCTACCCAGTGTGCGCCCAGTGGGCGGGGCCAACACGGCAGGGGCTGGTCCCTCGCTGTTTCCAGACGGCCTTGTGGAGCTAAGACTTAATGCGTTTCAGCATAGATGGCCACCACGAAATTTTACATTGGCTCCTGGCCGGCCTCGGCCAGGGCCAAGGCAGTGGGGGGGCTGTTCCCTCACTGTTTCCTGGATGGGTTTGCGGGCCACATGAAACCACTTCGCGGGCCGGATCTGGCCCCTGGGCCTTGTGTTTGACATGTCTGGGTTAAGTCATCCCAGCTAATAAAGACCAGTTGAAGTTGATAGGTAAAGCAGTTTCTTTAATCTGATTTCTTCTTATCAAAGATCTGAATACCCATATTTCAGTCATATGGCAAACACTGCACCAGATTCTGGTCCTCTGAACCTCCATCCTTTTTATTGTAAAAGTTTAGGCCAGGGGTCTTCTAACTTGGCCCTTTTATGAATTCTGGGAGTTGAAGTCCACAAGTCATAAAAGGACCAAGTTTGAAGACCCCTGATCTATCACAAACCACTGCAGTCATTTTGTCTGATCCATCCAGGATCAAATATCCTTGATAGATTCTTAATAAAACCTTTCCTTAAAATTATAACTGGGATCATTCCAAACAATTGCATCTCATTCTCCACAGTCATACTGTACAGAGTAGCATTTCTGAAGCAGAGGACAAGCTATCATCCCACTTCTTCAGTCCATAACTTTGTTCAAAGTTTGTTCATATGAACTGATCCATAGATTTCAGGGCAGTAATAGTAATGGGTCTGTATATTCTGTCCATACACTACTTTTAATCACTGTATCTGATCTAAAGATTTGCAGCAATAACAATTCCACCCTGTTTTTTAGAATTGGCAGTTGTTTGTACCTGAAGTTTGTATAACTGTTTAAAATCTAATATATGTTATGGAAACCACTTTTCTCTTTCATTGTTTGGTTTTTTTAAATGCATAGTTTGTAGACTGATTCACATTGGGTTCAAATCCCAAAACAGTTTTGGAGTTTAGATTTCATTTGCATTCTTGTTTTAGATGACTGAAACTAATACCTACTTTGCTGGGTTTGTTTCTCTGCCTGCTTTGTTCCAACTTCATTATAGAAACAAGTTAGAGCGTGCCTCTGTTCTGTTTTCTCAGATAAAAAATTCCAAGCTCTCTTGGTAATGGACTTTTTCATGTAATCTAAAACATATGAGCATAGCAATTTAAGGGGTGAGGCACCTTGATATATAGGGAGTTATATATTAATTTGAGCAGCTGGAATTTTACCAAATTTTGCAATTCAGTTTGTGGCCAAAAATAGTTGATGATCAACATTTATAAGTTGAATTTTTGAAATTTCAGTCAACATTTTTGCAACAAGAAATGAAAGTCTGATTTCGTACTGACAGTTCTAAATGAGTATTTCCTTTTTTATTTATTGCTATTGTTTCTTCATCCATTTCCCCAGCTAAAGGTTACTCAGGAGCCAAGAGCAAAGAAAGGAAGACGCAATCAAAGTGTGGAACCTAAAAAGGAAGTAAGGAACAGCTTGGCAATTAAATACATGCACTTGTGGGTGAGGGAGAAAACATTATTCAAGTATTTTTTCCTTCTGAATATTTACAAATTCATTTTATTCATGTTTTATGACTCAGAAAAGTGATTATCATTTCTTGAAAGAGGATATTTTAATTTGTTTTTATTTTCTTCATTTAAAAGTATTGTTTTAATTCATCTTATATTCTTGTTGGATTCAAAGACCAGTCATCACAGGGTGTCCCAAAATGTCTGTCTGCCTACGCAGAGTTTATTTTATTTATACAGTTTTAACAAGCAGGAAATAACGCACAGCAAAAGCATTGTTTATTGGTGTACTCCCTAGTCAATCTTAGAGAACATCCGAACATCCCAGCCAGGGCAGAGTCTCTCATATCTAGCTGGTTCCTGGCAGTCTTTGGCAGTGCTAATTGGAATGAGCTCATAGACATGCGAATAACAAGATACTAAGGCAGGCAGTTTTCTGCGCATGGTCCCTTCCTATCCTTGACCTCCATCTCTACATCTCACTCTTTTCTTTTTTGTTAGCCAAGGACTTGTAAAAAGGGTTAATGGAAGGGTCCTAATCAGGAGAGGAATATCCTTGCAATTGCTTATACAAGGCATATACCTGACTCTGAGGCAGTGTGGGAGGGGGTTTAGGGCAAAAAGCTGTGATACATATGTTGCAAAAGGAAGGGAGACACTGAACAAAACAGCACCCACCAATCAACATCTGACATGTTAAAACAACACATTCCTTCAAAACTTTCACAACCCAAATGCTGACACAGAAGCAAATAATCAATAGCAGCATGATTTTGTAAAATACCTTTACGCAAAGCTTGCAGCTAGTGGTTGATTGCTGAAATAGCTATAGAAGTAGCATTAATTGTTTTTGCCAAATTACACGCAACAGCATTAATGTTAAGATGAGCGTGAACAGCAAGCGCTGGCACACCCACTACAGATATAGCCAAAGCTACGTATTCTGCTTTATTAAGTAAAGCTGTTTCAGAGTCACAAGTGCTATCTAGCGTGACCCCACGTCGAGAACGGTTTGAGTGAATTTGCTGTTTGGAAAGCAAAACAGGAATCAACCGGCTGAGACAACACTGTGCTTCACTAATATTAGCAGGAATGTAATTAAAAGTTTCTTGACCACATGTAAAAAACCATCCCTGTGGAAGCCAAACATGAGCAAAATTAAAGGAAGTCTCCTCAAAAGCTGTACAATTTAAAACAGGTGAACTAATACGAAAACAGTGAGGTTTTTTACTTGAAGATGTACAATTAACTATTTTAGCGCATGTTATATTCTCAGGGACTGCTACTATCGGGGTGTGCAAAGCAATTACATCAGGGGGTAGATCATAGGCAGTCAACCCCCAACTAGATATAGTCTCATAGTTAAAGTTTTTATTCAATAGAAATTTGCCAGTGAAGTTTTGAATTGCTGCAGAAGGGGTACAAACAGGGATCAGACATGTAGAAAGCAAATTTTCCATGTCATATGATTCAGATAAACAAAATACTTCATTTTGTGTGATGTTAGCTAGCTGCACCCATAGGTTTTGCTTCATTCACTGCTCAAGTGAATGTTTGGGTTAGATGACAGCTGCTGTCACTAAAGGGCAACAATTAATAATCAAGCATAAACAAATAATGTCTAAGGAATTGGCAGTTAAAACCACAAAAATGGCAGCGCATAAATTCTCGGGGGTTTGCTCCACATGCTGCTGTTGCAGCACTGCCTGCGCTTTGGTGGTCAGGTTTTTCATATCTCCCCACGTTACTGGACGGCTGGTCTGGCAAGATCGTATTGGCCGCTGTGCCATCTGTAAAGTCATTTTGGCCATTTCTGGAACCAGATTCGGGGACTGGTGCCACGACATCCTTAGCTGGGCGAACACAACGTGCTGGAATCCACAAGAGTCCTGTAGGAGCAAGCACAGCAGCGTATCCTCCTCCCCAATTAATCAGAGGGACCGGCCCTAACCATGTTTTGTCTGGTAATGCCCGATAATATACTAGAGGGGGAGGCAAACTTGTTTTCTGTTGAAAGTGTCTCTGATAAGCGGTCGAATTTTGAATAGAGACATTCAACTGATTTAAGGTAAATAAAACTTTTTTAACCTGTTGTGTTGCCCACAACAAATTGGGTACCCGAGAACCCTCCTTTTTTATTTGTTTGTGAAAACAGTCCTTAAAGGACCGATTAGTACATTCCACGATGGCTTGACCTGTGGAATTGTAGGGTAACCCATGAGTAAGAACAATATTTCAGGTTGTACAAAATTGCAAAAAGGCCGATGAAGAATAGGCCGGACTGTTATCAGTTTTTAAAGAGGAGCGTTTGCCCAAGGCAGTAATGGCTGAAAAAAGATGAGAAATAACAGGATTAGCCATTTCCCCTTGTTGTGGTGTGGCTCAAAGTGCTCCTGAATAGGTATCAATAGATAAATGAATATACTTCCAGGGAGCCAAGGAGGGAACATGGGTGACATCCATTTGCCATAGTTGATTAGAGGCAAAACCACGGGGATTAACTCCCATGTCCCCCGAGGGAGATGCCCCAGAACATTGGGGACAGGATGAAACAATTTGCTTGGCTTGGTCAAGTGGAATATGGCAAGCTTGTGCCAGCCCCCTGGCATTTTGATGGAAAAAAGAGTGACTGAAGAAAGGATCTGAAAACAAAGTGGGTAAAACATGAACAGCAGCCTTCAGAAAGAGGTCCAGGAAGAGACGAGTGACTGCGTATGTGAGAAACAAAGTATAAATGCTTTCGGTCTTGTAGTAGTTGCTGAAAAGTTAAAAACAGAGCCATGAGATTGGAGTCAATCCTGGGTGTAATGTAAGCACCTGGAAGATTAAAAATAAGTTGACACACATAATGAGAGTCAGAGATTAAATTAAAAGGCTGCTGAGAAAAGGTATAAAAAGCTAAAATAGCAGCAGACAATTCTGAGTGTTGCGGGGACGACTGTATTGCAGTGTAGGACACCTTCCATGTATCATCATGAGAATCCTTGTAAGCAATCACTCCCCTCATTTGCCCTCCATCTGAAAAAAACAGTCAGCTTGCAAAAGCAGAGAAGATGAAAGCAATGGGTGGATAGGAAAAGAAGAAGTCATTAAACACACAAGCCGAGTATCTTTAGGCAAATGATATGCAATACAGCCCACATAGTCAGTTAAAGCACACTGAAGAGATAGGTTATTCTGAAAATAAAATTGAAAATCAGATTCCAATCAGATGGAAACAAACTTCCGTCAAGTAGGTTAAAACTTACAAATCTAAACAAAACAATGCAGAGTAATTTCTTTTAAAACTCAAAAGATTTCAAAAAGAATTGTCCAACAAGTACTGTCTCCTCCTTCTAGGAAAAAAAAACCCTGCAAGCTGAAACTGCAAGAGTGGGTATTAAATTTCACATCCACCCTCCCTTTCTCAGACCAGAATTCTAAGCAGAGAGAAAAAAACAGTTAAAACAATGAGCCCCCCCCTTCTTTTGTCTCTCTCTCTCTCTCATTCTTAAAGTAACACGGGGGGGGGGGGGGAGGGGGAGAAAGAGACTGGAGGGGGAAAAGAAAAGGTAAAAGGAATTTTACAAAAATCTCATCACTAAAAAAAATAGCTTGCTCTTCTTCACATGCATTTTTCATAAATTCACTCACAGATCCCCCATAAAACTCTTCACATGCAAACACAACAATAAAACCAGCAATTTACTGTTCCTTTCACAGCCTGTGATGGGGGTGGGGGTGGTAGGGTTTTGAGGACTAACACACACACATTTACACATCAGCAAATTAACTCATTCACATCCATTCCAACTGCCGGCATAAACAATTTCACATACAAAAATTTCATTTCATACTTTCTCCAGGCAAACCAATCACTATTATTATAATTTCAGGGAGCTGTTTACAAGCCAATGAGCTCCTTGTTCCAAAACTCTTTTTGTTTGTTTTGAAATAAGGCCTTTTTGTTTATTGTTATCAGAGGGGATTTAGACCCTCTTCCAAGTCTTGGACTAACACAGAACAACTTAGACAGACATATATACACAGATACTAGTAAAACAACATTCATTTAGACATATGGCTTGTCCTGCAAGAAGCGAGAAAAATCAGGAGGTGATTCCAACCAAACATGGTTTTATAGGGCCCTTTAACCATCTCCCATTTTTCTCACCATTCAAAGTCCAAGCTTAATGTTCCAAATGTACAAATATGAGTATATTACAAAACAAAACACACATCAATTTGGAGTTTGAGGCCAAAACAGACCTCCCCATTTAATTAAAAGGAGAGGAACATTTATGGTTACTTACAATTTATCCCACCAACTTCAAAAGACAGTGGGGAAAGACTAAAAGGAATATTGAACCTCGGATCTTTTGTAGGTGTGAAGTGGGAGGTGTCCTCACCTCCGACGAATCAAATAGTCCAAAAAGCCAGATTAAAAGAAAAAGACAGAAAAAAAACCCCCTTGCTTTTGGTTTCAACCCTTGAAAAAAAGGGCTGGGGGAGATGCAGAGATTGCCCCCCCCCCCCCGGATCTCGACATTCCCTTTTAAAACGACCAGGTTTTCCACAGTTATAACACTTTCCTTGAGGCTTGCTGCCTTGCGATAAAGCGGCTGCCAATAAAT
Organism: Daboia siamensis; assembly: GCA_024449315.1. Taxonomy (NCBI): domain Eukaryota; kingdom Metazoa; phylum Chordata; class Lepidosauria; order Squamata; family Viperidae; genus Daboia; species Daboia siamensis. The sequence goes on along the minus strand of JAKJMR010011663.1, from coordinate 14,205 downwards.
TGGTTTGACAAGAAGCTGTTCGTATATCCTGTAATCTGTTAACAAAATCAGGATATGGCTCAGTAGCCTTCTGCCTGATGTTAGAGAAGGCTTGATGAGGTTTGCCAGAAACAGGTACTGTTCCAAATGCTTGGTAAGAAACTTGTAAAGTAGCAGCTGGTAAAACAACTTGAGCATCAACTGAAGCAAAGGGACCAGACCCATCAGCAATTTCTTCTACATTCCCGCCCCCCCTTTTGCTAATTGTTCCTCTAAAATTTGCCTCATGGGGGTATACAATGGCTGTAAAGAAGCAGAAGAATTAACCTCTTCATGAGGAGCTGAAGGTTCAATTAAAGATGATTTAGGGGGAAAATTTTTATTTGATCATAATCAGGTGGAGGTTTTGTGGTCAATTGCTGTCCTGCCAAAGCATCAGAGCCAGATTTTTCCACTGCTTGATGGCACTGAAGCCATAGATGTAATATCTGAACTGGAGCCCGGGGTTCAAGTTGTAAAGTATGCCCTATCGTCACCCAGTCCTGTAAACGGAGCATCCTGCGCTCCAGATACCAAGGACAATGTTTCCCTATCTCTCCAATGAGCTTCTTTATCTCTGCCTCATGTGCTTTAAGCCCTGACTTTTGTAGCAGGAAGTGAAGTTCCTCTACATGCTGCTGCTGTTGGTGAGATAGATTGCAACCCATACTTACCTCTGAGGGGTCCCGTAGGACGAAGGTACCTTGGGGTCTATTCCAGACGAAGGTGAATATGTTGAAAGTTGCTCTCCCGGAGGAAAGTCCCTGTTCCAAATCTATTTTTGTTAGTTAGTTTGTTTTTAAAGATTTATTGTCCCTGTTCAGGGCGCCAGCTGTCGGATTCAAAGACCAGTCATCGCAGGGTGTCCCAAAATGTCTGTCTGCCTACGCAGAGTTTATTGTATTTATACAGTTTTAACAAGCAGGAAATAATGCACAGCAAAAGCATTGTTTATTTATGTACTCCCTAGACAATCTTAGAGAACATCTGAACATCCCAGCCAGGGCAGAGTCTCTCATATCTAGCTGGTTCCTGGAAGTCCTTGGCAGTGCTAATTGGAATGAGCTCACAGACACGCGGATAACAAGATACTAAGGCAGGCAGTTTTCTGCACACGGTCCAATAGTAATAATAATAATAATAATAATAATAATAATAATAATAATAATAATAACAACAACAACAACAACAACAA
>JAKJMR010011662.1:3575-29947 GCA_024449315.1 Daboia siamensis | reverse complement strand
ACTTAACAATTGTCGATAAGAAAGACAAAAAAGTCTGGATAGTGGATCTGACAGTGCCTGGAAACAGCAAAATAGATGAGAAAGAACTGGAGAAGATAAAAAAATACAAAGACCTACAAATAGAAATAGAAAGACTGTGGCAAAGGCAAGCAAGGGTAGTACCAATAGTAATAGGCGCCTTGGGTGCAATCCCTAAACAACTGGAGCACCACTTGAACACCATTGGCATTGACAAATTCACCATGACTTTCGGTAGCGCTGCCGCGCCGAATGGCAGTGTTTTGAAGCCGCCCGATCCTGGGAAGCGTCAAAGCGCTCGGAGGCAGCGAAAATCAGCTGTCCCGCGGCACTGGAGCCTCTCCCTCGGGAGAAGAGGGAGAGGCGAGCTTGCCTGGGTAGAGGTAGAGCTCCCCTGCGATTCTCTCAAGTAGTTTGGGGGATAACAGGGTGAGCCTCCTCGGAGCCCAGGCTTTCTTCGCTCTCAGGATGTTTTCGCTCCAAAAGGAGTGGAACCAGACGCGACAACTGCACCTGCTGCTTAGATGGGACTGTGAGTATTTTGTTTTTTTGAGAAGCAGGCAGAGCAAAGCAGGAAGATCTGAATTTTCAAGTTGGATTTTAACTTTAACTCAGATTCATTATCTTCTTCAAATTTTAAGTCTGAAATGGAGTAAAAATGGCGCTGGAATGTTTCTTTCCTGTGTGAAGTGACTGCGTTGGAAAATTGTTATATTTTGTTACATAGCAAGAGAAACAATTTGCAACTGACTTTACCCAGTACCGGATTTTGTTTATTTGAAAGCTTGTTCCCTTTTTTCTTATTGAAGGTTAAGGAACTTTGGGAGAACTTTTATTTTTTCTTTCCTCTCTCTTCTTTTTTTTTTTTCCTTTTTTTTCCTGAACTTTGATTCTGCTGGCTGAAAGAGGAAATCGAAACTTAAGAGATGGCTGCGAGACGTGGGGGAGGGCCTCCAATTTCTAAGAATGTTATTTCTTCACCTTTATCACAAGCTGTAGGGCAGACTTCGATGAAACCTACAGTACAACCACCCTCCCCCCCACCTCCTGCATCTACACTGACAGACATTCAGCGAGTTGTGATGCAGTCAACACAAGTTTTGCAGCAAGAAATAAAGGAAACAAGGGAAGAATTTGTTAACCAAAACAATCAGATGAGGGAAGATATAGTGCTTGCAATCCAGGGTTTGGCTGCACATATAGAACGCCTGGATGTTCGTGTGGACTCAGTTATGGAGTATGTGGAGAATTTGGAAAATAAAATCATTGATACTGAACAGAAGATTGATAGAGCAGAAGCTAAGATTGACAGAACAGAGGACGAAGTTACTATATCACAATATAAGAGCATGGAGTTTGCATTGCGTATCAGAGGCCTTAAAGAGAATCTTAAAGAAGATTTGGAATGGGAAGTAGCACAAGCAGTGGCTCCTGTTTTGAAATGTGAACCTGAAGAACTAGTTAAAGAAATGGATAAGACATTTAGGGTTAACTCCTGGATTGCTAGGCAAAAAAATTTACCTAGGGATGTAGTGATTTATTTTTCCAGGAGATCAACCAGAAATTCTATTATCCAGGCCTTTTATCGGGAAAGATTTCAAATTGCAGGCCAAGACATTATAATTTTAAAGGAGATACCTCCAAAAATTCTTAGAAAAAGGAAAGATTTTGCCTTTCTGTCCGATAAACTTAAGAAGCGACAAATCCAGTTCAGATGGGAAATACCTAATGGAATTGTGGTAAATTACGCAGAGACCAGATACAGATTGGATGCAATTTTAAAAGCAAGAGATTTCTACACTAAAGTCCTGAAAGCAGGCTCACCACCGTCTCCTTGAATCAAAAGAACAGAAGCAAGACAAGAAGATAAACAATTGAGTGAAGGGGCAATGTCATTGCCTCTTGAGGAGATACGGCAGGCGGAGGTTATGGAGCAGAGTTTGGCATTAAAGGAAGACCCAAAAGAACAGAGGATGACAAGGGCTGCATATAAGCGTATGGAAAAAGAGCAAAAACAGAAGCCTGTATCTGGTCCAACTATGCAAGACGCGACTGTCTCAGAGCCTGTGGGAGGAGCACGTCCGAAGAGAGCAACAGCTGATCTTCAGGCCATGTTCCAAAGGCTCATGGTCACCAGAGATGGTGAAGTTCCTGACATGGCTTAAATTCACCACAGAAAAGAAAGAAAGTATTTTTTTATCTGAAACAACATAAAAATGACATTGTTTGCTTACAAGAGACACATATTGCATTAAAAGACCAAAAGTATCTGATTAATTCCTGATTGGGAACACATTTTGCATCTTCTGCTCCGGACAAGAAGGCTGGAGTGGTCATTTATTTAAGAAAAGATTTTTCGGCAAGATTGATTGAATCGGATAAACAAGGGAGATATGTTAGTATTGAATTAATATTACAAGGAAAGAAAGTTCTTCTTATTGGATTATATGCTCCAAATCAACAACAGCAAAAATTCTTCAAATTTCTACACCAGAGACTAATCGAATTGGATTATAAATCTGTTATCATGATGGGGGACTGGAATGGAGTTTTGGTCCCATCTGAAGACAAGAAGGGATCCTCCAAAAAATTTTTTAATTCGAAATTGCCTAAAGCTTTTTTTGATTTAAAGGAGGATCTGGAATTAAGAGATGTATGGCGGGAAAGGAATATGAGAGACAGAGATTTTACTTTTTTTTTGGATAGACATAAATCTTTCTCTAGGATTGACCTTATTTTGATTACTACTGATCTTTTTTCTTGGGTTAAGAACGTTAAGATTTTCCCTGGGACAATGTCTGATCATAGTCCTGTTTGGTTGGAGTTTTTTGCTGAAGGTGGTAGTAGAAGATCCTGGAGGTTGAATGAGAATTTATTTACAAATGATTTGTTCTTGCAGAAATGTAGAGAACATATGAAAGAATTTTTTGTTACAAATATGCATAAAGGTACATCGATGGAAATGATTTGGGATGCTAGTAAAGCTTATATGAGAGGGGTTTTGATTTATATGAACAATGCATACAGGCGTAAGCAAATGCAAAAACGTTTAGATCTTGAGGAAGAGATTAAATCTAAGGAGAAAAAGCTTATTTTGAATCCATTGGATAACAATTTAAGGATTTCAATACATTTACTGAAAGAACAATTTAATATGCTACTGGCTGATCAAGTAGCAACTAATTTGCACTATGCTAAACATAATACTTTTTGTAACGCTAATAAGCCTGGTAGATGGTTGGCTTACCAGTTAAGGAAGAAACAGAAATCACGTACTATAGATAAAATAGAATATAAAGGAAAAGAGGTCTACCAACAAAATTTGATTAAGAGTTTTTTAGATTTTTATTCGAAATTATATTCTAAAGAAAATATACAAGCTTTAGATATAGATAAGTATTTACAGGGAGCTCATTTTCCGAGACTCTCAAAAGAACAACAATTTGAGATGAATTGCCCAATTACATCAGAAGAAATTTCTTTAGCTATTAAACAGTTGAAATTGGGCAAGGCTCCGGGAACAGATGGATTAACAGCAATTTACTATAAAATGTTGATGGTCGAAATGATTGAACCCTTAAAGATTTTGTTTAATGAAATTCAGACTGGAGGTGCAGTTCCTCCATCATGGAGGACAGCTTTTGTATCATTGATTCCAAAGGAGGATCAAGACCTCACTCAACCTAAAAATTACAGACCTATATCGCTTTTGAATACAGATTATAAGATTTTTGCTAAAGTATTGGCTAATAGATTAATGCAAGTTTTGAAACAAATGATTAATAGTGATCAATCGGGATTTATATCTGGGAGGTATATGAAATATAATGTAAGACAAATTGTAAACTTGCTTGAATATTTGGATAAGAACAACCAAGTCTCCGCAGCATTGATATTTTTGGACGCAGAGAAAGCCTTTGACCAATTGAATTGGCAATTTTTATTGAGAGTTGTTGAGGAGATGAATTTTGGAGAAGGTTTTTTACATACTATTAAAGCTATATATCAACAACAAACTGCACAAATTATAGTTAATGGGGGGCTAACAGAAACCTTTAAAATTGAAAAAGGTACAAGACAGGGATGCCCCCATCACCATTATTGTTTGTTTTAACATTAGAGATTTTATTAATTAAAATTCGAGAGTCCTCTATGATAAAGGAAATTAAAATAAAACAATGATTATAGACTGAGAGCTTTTGCTGATGACTTGGTTGTGACAGTATCTCAACCCTTACAGTCGGTTATAGATTTGATGGAAATTATAACCCAGTATGGTAAGGACCACTACGGTGGGAAGGTAACAGCGTTCCGTGCACCTTTGGCGTCTAGTCATGCCGGCCACATGACCACGGAGAAGTCCTCGGACAAGTGCTGGCTCTTCGGCTTTCAAACGGAGATGAGCACCGGCCCCTAGAGTCGGAAACGACTAGCGCGCATGTGCGGGGGAACCTTTACCTTTACCTTTTTATGGTAAGGTTTCTGGGTTCAAGGTGAACAGCAATAAGACTAAGATATTATCTAAGAATTTATCTATGAGTGAAAGGGATATGTTATCTAAATTAACAGGATTTGAAATAGTGAAAAAGGTTAAATATTTAGGAGTATATATTGCAGCTTCAAATGTAAAATTGTATAAGAATAATTATGAAACATTATGGTTGAAGGTACAAAGGGATTTAAATAATTGGAAAAAATTACAATTATCTTTATTGGGAAGAATTGCAGTTGTTAAAATGAATGTTCTGCCAAAGTTTCTCTATTTGTTTCAAATGATACCTATATTGAAAAAGGATGCCAACCTTGATCAATGGCAGAAGGGTATTAATAAATTTATTTGGGCGGGGGAAAAACCAAGAGTTAAATTTAAGTTTTTACAAGATGCTAGGGAAAGAGGGAGACTTAAGGCACCGAATTTGAAATTGTATTATGATGCGGTTGCCTTGATGTGGGTTAGTGATTGGCTTAATTTAACTAATAAGAGAATACTTCATCTCGAGGGTTGGGATTTGGTATATGGATGGAATGCATATTTGCTTTATGATAAGAAGGTGGACAGGGCTTTTAAATCCCATATTCTTAGAAGTGCTTTATTGCATGTCTGGAGAAAGTATTATTATAAGTTAAATTATAAAATACCGATTTGGGGAATTCCTGGACACGCGATAGAGGGCGCATCTATGGGAGTGAGTTTGGATATGGTTTCTTATAAGGAACTACTTAGATTGGAAGGGAATGATTGGCAACTTAAATCATTAGATGAGTTAAGACAAGAAAATATAAGTCACTCTTGGTTTCAATATACCCAATTGAAAGCTAGGTGGAAGCTAGATCAAAAGGTTGGCATCACAATTATAGATTAAAATTTAGTAAAACAAATTAGAGACTCAAATTGTGCACATATAAAGAGGATATATAACGCTTTAATTGAATTGGATTCGGAAACGGAATTAGTTAAAGATTGTATGATAAAGTGGGCACAAAATATTCAGGAACCAATTTCGCTGGACACTTGGGAGATAATTTGGGTCAGAAATGTTAAATTTACTCAGGCTCAAAACTTAAGAGAAAATTTTTATAAAATGTTTTATAGATGGCATCTGGATCCCAAGAAGTTGTCTAACATGCATCCTAACTTACAGTCTAAATGTTGGAGATGCGGTAGTTTAGAAGCCACCTATTTTCATATGTGGTGGACTTGTAGAAATACAAAAGCTTTTTGGATTAAAATTTGGTGGAACATTCAAAAGATTTTTAAGAGAAAGATAAAGTTTTCTCCGCAATTGTTCCTATTGGGTATTGTTGTAGATTGTGATGTTAAAGAAACCAATTTGATGTTGAATATGATAACAGCAGCACGGTTACTGGTGGGACAATACTGGAAGAAGGATAGTTTGCCTACTATAGAAGAATGGGTGTTTAAAGTTTCGAATCTTGAAGAAATGTCTAAGATTTCTGCTTACTTGAAAGATCATTCACAGGAAAGATATATTTCAGTTTGGAGGAGATGGATAGATTATATTCAGAACAAATATGGGACTAAAAAGTTCCATTTAGCTTATGAGTAGATTTTAGAGGGATATTGTTATTGATCTTAGTGTTGGTACTTTGTATGTATTTATGTTAAAGGGGAGTTAAAGCACATTATGAATTTGGTTAATTGTATATTATGCATAATTCTTATTTAGAATATGATTATTATAACTATAATCCTGTATTTAGCTCTGGGAAGTGGGGGGGGGGGAAGTGGGTGGGTTTGGGGTGGGGGGGATTTGGGGATATATTGTAAAATCTTGTTTTTGTAAAACTCTTTAAATAAAAAAAAAAAGACAAATTCACCATTAGTCAATTGCAAAAGGCAGCCTTACTAACAACTGCTTCCATCCTGCAACAATATCTATAATACCATCAAACATCCACATCTGCCTATCCCAGGTCCTTGGTAAGGACTCGATAGGTAGACAAAAATGACAAATCCAGTCTGAACTTCTGGCTGACTGTGCGATGATCAATAATAATAATAATAATAAAAAGTTGGAAGGTACCTTGGAGGTCATCTAGTCCAACCCCCTGCTCAGGCAGGAAACCCTATACCATTTCAGACAAATGGCTGTCCAGTTTCTTCTTAAAAACTTTTGGTGTTGGAGTATTCACAGCTTCTGGAGGCAGGTTGTTCCACTGATTAATTGTTCTAACAGTCAGGAAATTTCTCCTTAGTTCTAGGTTGCTTCTCTCTTTGGTTAGTTTCCTTCTGTTGCTTCTTGTCTTGACTTCAGGTGCTTTGGAGAATAGCTTGACTTCCTCTTCTTTGTGGCAGCCCCTGAAATATTGGAACACTGCCATCATGTCCCTCCTTGTCCTTCTCTTCATTAAACTAGACATACCCAGCAACCGTTCCTTATATGTTTTAGCCCCCAGTCGCCTGATCATCTTTGTTGCTCTTCTCTGTACTCTTTCTAGAGTCTCAACATCTTTTTTACATCCTGGTGACCAAAACTGGATGCAGTATTCCAAATGTGGCCTTACCAAGGCACTGTAAAGTGGTATTAACACTTCACGTGATCTTGATTCTATCCCTCTGTTAATGCAGCCTAGCATTGTATTGGCTTTTTTGGCAGCTCCAGCACACTGCTGGCTCATATTTAAGTGATTGTCTACTAGGACTCTGAGATCCCTCTTACAGTTGCTACTATTGAGCAAGGTACCGCCTATACTATACCTGTGCATTTGGGTTTTCTTGCCTAAATGTAGAACCTTACTTTTTTCACCATTGAATTTCATTTTGTTAGATAGCGCCCAATGTTCAAGTCTGTCAAGATCCTTCTGTATCTTAAGCCTATCTTCTGGAGTGTTGGCTATTCTTGCCAGCTTAGTGTCGTCTGCAAATTTGCTGAGTTCCCCATCTATCCCCTCATCCAAATCATTGATGAAGATGTTGAAGAGCACTGGCTTTCTCAGCGGCTTTCGATACCATCGACCATGGTATCCTGCTGCGGCGTCTCAGGGGATTGGGAGTGGGAGGCACGGTTCTCCAGTGGTTCTCCTCCTTTCTCCTGGGACGTTCGCAGTCGGTGTTGGCAGGGGGGCAGAGGTCGACCTCGAGGTCTCTCGTTTGTGGAGTTCCTCAGGGGTCGGTCCTCTCTCCTCTCCTGTTCAACATCTACATGAAACCGCTGGGTGAGATCATTCGTGGTTTTGGAGTTGGGTATCATCAGTATGCGGATGATACCCAGCTTTTCATTTCGACCCCAAACCACCCCAGTGATGCCCTCGACGTGATGTCCCGTTGCCTGGAAGCGGTCCGGGTCTGGATGGGGAGGAACAGACTTCAACTCAACCCTGACAAGACTGAGTGGCTGTACATACCGGCGTCCCGGGATATTCAGGATATTCCATCTCTTTCTATGGGGGGTGAGCTATTACCCCCCGTAGATAGGGCTCGCAACTTGGGGGTCCTCCTAGATTCGCGGCTCACTTTGGAAGATCATATAGTGGCGGTGACTAGGGGGGCCTTTGCCCAGGTTCGCCTGGTGCGCCAGTTGCGGCCCTATCTAGACCGGGATGCCCTGTGTACGGTCACTCATGCGCTCGTGACCTCTCGTCTGGACTACTGCAACGCTCTCTACATGGGGCTTCCCTTGAAGACCACTTGGAGGCTCCAGCTGGTACAGAATGCAGCCGCGAGAGTTGTCTTGGGAGTTTCCCGATACTCCCATGTTACACCTCTGCTCCGCGAGCTGCATTGGCTACCAGTTGTCTTCCGAGTGAGGTTCAAGGTGTTGGTGATGGTTTTTAAGGCCCTACATGCCATGGGTCCAGAGTACCTCGGGGATCACCTGCTGCCGGCGTCAACTTCCCTCCGCCCAGTGCGTTCCCACAGAGAGGGCCTCCTCAGGGTGCCGCCAGTCAGAGAATGTCGGCTGGTGGCCCCCAGGGGGAGGGCCTTCTCTGTGGGCGCCTCGGCTTTATGGAATGAGTTACCGGTTGAGCTCCGGACGGCGCCTGACCTTCGCTCCTTCCGATGCGATCTGAAGACCTTTCTATTTGAACAAGCCGGCCTGGCCTGATGGGGGATGGGTTGGGATTTTTACTGAGGTTTTTTAAATCATTATATATTGTTTTAGTTTGGGCTCTATTTAATTCTTTTTAACTTTTATATCTTGTATTTATGTGTGCCCTGTTCACCGCCCTGAGTCCTTCGGGAGAAGGGCGGTATATAAATATAATAAAACTAAAACTAAACTAAACTCTTCTTCCTCTCTCCCTCTCCTCTTCTTCCTCCCTGCCTTTTGAGCTCTTCTTCCACAGTATAGTAAGAATGCACCCCCCCCCCCAATCTGTTCCCTATACCCTTAAAGACACAGGAATCAAGTGCAAAGCAAGAAAGGCTCACAAAAGCCTCCCAGAATAAAGAAACACATAAACTCTGGTTTTTTTTTTTCTTTAAGCTGCCTCAGGTGTGTCACATGTCACAATGTTGCAAGCCAAGACTGAAAGGCTTTCCTCCCCCCCTTTTTCTTCACTTCACCTCCAGCTCCACACTGCTTCTGAAAGTGCCAATCAGCTGGAGTCCTGCCAGCTCCTGGGGCTTTTGCGAAGCCCCAACAGTCCTGCAGCTGCAGTTGCCTCTCCCTCAGAATTGGGTCACTTCAGCTCATTCCTCTCCCCGCTACACTTCTCTAGGACAGTCGCATACCACCTGCCATGTGGCAAAGTACCACAGGTGGTATGCGTACCACGGATTGAAAAGTCCTGATCTGGATCATTTATGAAGGTATTGAAGGGTATTTGGCCAAGAACAGAAACTTGGGGTACCCCACTGTTTACTTCCCTTTGTATAGATTTAGTACCATTAAGGACTACATATTGAGTACAGTTTGTCAGCCAATTACAAATCCAGCTGGTGGTGATGCTGTCTACCCACACTTTTCTAACTTACCAAGAAGTAGGTTGTGGTCTAATTTGTCAAATGTTTTACTGAAATCTAAGTATACTATGCCCACAGCATTTCGCTGATGCACTAATTTAGTTACTCTGTCAAAGAATGAAGTAAAGTTTGTTTGGCAAGATTTGTTTTTGATAAACCCATGTTGGCTTGTGGTTGCAATTTTGTTTGCTTCTATGTGTTCTCAGATTGTTGCTTGATTATCTTTTCCAAGATCTTCCCAGGTATTGATGTCAGATCACTTGTCATGGAGGGAAGTAAGGAGTGGGGTAACCCAAGATTCTGTTCTTGGCCCAGTACTCTTCAATATCTTCATATATGATTTAGATGAGGGAATAGAAGGGGAACTCATCAAATTTGCAGATGACGCTAAGCTGGCAGGAATATCCAACACGCCAGAAGACAAGCTCAGGATCCAAAAAGATCTTGACAGACTTGAACAATGAGCCCTATCCAACAACATGAAATTTAATCTGGAGAAAAGCAAGCCTTTACACCTAGGCAGGAAAAACCAAAGGTACAAGTACAGATTAGGAGAAACCTGGTTCACAAACTGTAATAGTGAGAGGGACCTTGGAGTCCTAGTGGACGATCACTTAAACATGGGCCAACAGTGTGCAGCAGCAACCAAAAAAGCTAATACAGTCCTTGGTTGTATAAACAGAGGCATAGAATCAAAATCATGTGAAGTATTAGTACCGCTTTATAAAGCCTTAGTAAGGCCACACCTGGAATATTGCATCCAGATTTGGTCACCACTGTTCTGTTCCTCCCCCGGGGTACAAACAGACAGACAAGCAGGCATGACTAGCAAGGGTTAATTCCTCAGACTTTAGTAATTGCCTTCTGATAAGGCCTTGGCAGCAAAATACAGTCAGCCAAAATAGGCTTGTTACCTCAAGTGTCTGCTGGAATGAGATAACTTCCAAACAATGACTCAAAATGAGTCCAAGCAAACAAGCAAACAGTCCAGAAACAAAAGTACTTTGTCAAGGATTCAGGCCAGGGTTTCAAACAGGTAGTAAATCCGACCGAATTCTGAAGATGTGACCAGAAGTTGATTAAATTATTGTTTGTCAAAAAGTCCTGAGAGCAGCCACACCCCCTTTTGTACTTTGTGCGGTGTGGCTCAGTGACTCAGCTAATCCCTGACTTTCCTACTCTTCCTACGCTGCTGTAAATGCTTGGCTCTGCGCCGTTCTCGGGGATCTAGCCATGATTCATCTCCACTACTCTCCATCTGCTGTTGCTGCTCTGGCTCACTCCCAGCCTGGCTAATCACAGACTGCTCCTGTCGGCCTTCAGATGGAGATAGAGGCCTTGCCAGAGGGGAGGGTCCCGGAGAGGAAGGCCTTGCCAGTTCCTCCCCATCATCCTCAGAGTCCTCTTCCTTGGGTATGACAGGCTCGGGGGTTGGGGCCACAACAACCACATTACAAAAAAGATTTTGAGACTTATTCTGGAACTGTGTACTGAGATGCATTATAGTCCCTATCCAGATAGCATAAACTCCACAAAAATGGTTTTAAACAAATATTTATTGTCCAGGAATTCTAAGCAGAGACTTACTTTGCAGTAGATACATCTGGTCATATTCATATATGTCCATTCTCTCAGGTAAAAAGGAATAATTGCCCATCTCAGCTAGGCATGGTTATGGATGCCAATCGATGCATGCATGATGCTTGATAAACAAAGGCTTTTACAACCCTGGCATGTAGCCAGGACATCCTGTAATAAACTTTGAAGCTCCTCCCACTGACTAGATAAGATATAGAAACTGACCAACAACTAGACTACATTTCCCAAAGGCCATCTCTTAAGGAGACAGCATTTAACCCTTTAAATGCTAAATACTCTAACACATTTCTTAATTCCTAAGCTAGCTATATAATGGACCAGATGGCTATATACTGGTCCAGCATGCTCCCTGCTTGGAAATATACAATTTCCACTATTAAGTAGCCATTAACTAGAATAAGCAAAAAACATAGCATCAAACAATGCAAATATCACTATTAACTAACTATTAACTAGAATAGGCAAAAAACATAGCATCAAAACAATGCAATCATGAGGTAACTACAGAACATGCATAACTATAACTGAGATAAACAAAGGCATAACATCAAACAATGCAATTATGAGGATGTCAACGCTGCTAACATTGAATGTCATTGCTTGACAAGAGATGAAGGAGTAGCTATTTCATATGTTAAACTTGTGTATTGCTTTAAGGCTTGTGTATTGTTTTAGTTTAAAATTGGTGGGAAGGAAGAATAGGAATGCACTTTGAAGGCCATTTGTCTCTCTAAAGAAGATAAGACTTTGGCGGTTCTTCTAACAGAAGGGAAACTGATTCTTTAAATTAATTGGAGAATATGATTAATGACAAAATTAGAAAGGTGGAGAATTGTGTTTAATTATATTGTGCAAGGGGCGGAGATTTCAGATTCCAGCTTCCTTCGAGCAAGCATTTGCCAGTGTATTAGGCTAATAAAGGACTTTTAAGGTAAACAATGCCTCAGAGTCACTTGAAAAGCCCATATGTTGGAAACTTGACAGTAGACACAATATGCATAGTTCAAGGTTCAATCTTCAAGTGCGGTCTTCTTAAGCAACAGCACCAAGTCGGTGATTGGTCTGGTGTAAACCTTCTTAACAAGAGTCTGTGAGTCACGACCTGACTCTTGTGCTTTCATGATCTGGACGTTGACTTGACGAACTAGTCCATCAGAGCTGGGTAGAACTTGGTGTACAAGTCCCATGGACCAAAAGTTCCAATGTGCATCCTTGTCTCTCAGCAAGACAAGGTCTTCTTCTTCTTTGGTCTTCCATTTATGGTGATCCTGAAGAGTAGACAAGTATTCTTGCTTCCAGCACTTCCAGAAGGTGTTGGCGAGCAGTTGAACTTGTCTCCATTGCTGTTTATACATGTCTTTGAGAAAAAAGTTCCCCGATGGTGCTGGCCAGTCACCTGTCTTCTGAGTTAGCAAGGTGGCTGGGGTGAAAATGGTTGGATTTTCAGGATCTGAGAAAACTGGAACCAAAGGTTGAGCATTGATGATAGCTGCTACTTCTGCCATGAGGGTGGTGAGGACCTCATGTGTCAGAGTGGGTGTCTTCACCAGCATGGAATCTAAGATTTTGTGGGCTATGCCAATCATATGTTCCCATGCTCCTCCCATATGGGATGGATGGGGAGGATTAATGTCCATACACTGTTTCGGGCCTTTAGATACTTGTCAATTTCTGAATCGGGATGAAAGCCTTCATCAATCTGCAGTTCCTTGCAGGCTCCTACAAGGTTAGTTCCACAGTCGGATCTAAACACTTTAACTGGGCCTCTGTAGGCTTGGAACCTTCTTAGACCGTTGATGAAGCAAGAAGTGTCCATAGATTCAATGACTTCAATGTGGACAGCTCAAATGCTGAGACATGTGAAAAGAATGGCCCAACGTTTGCTGTTGGCTTGACCACCCCTGGTCTGACGAGCAGACACGGACCAAGGCCCAAACACATCTAGGCCTACATTGGTAAATGGTGGTCCTGGAATGAGGCGCTTGGGTGGCAGGGAAGCCATCAACTGGTGTTGTGTTGCACCTCATTGCTTACAGCAATGCAGGAATATGTACAAAACAGTGGTGATGCATCTTTTGGCTCCCATGATCCAGAAACCAGCCGCTCTGGTGGCACCTTCCATAAAGTGCCTGCCTTTATAATGGACGGTTTCATGGTAGTGTTGGACCAACAGGTGAGTGACATGTTGACGGGCAGGAAGGATGACAGGTTGCTTGACATTTGAAGCTATTTCAGCCTTATCTAGATGCCCTCCTACTCGAAGTAAGCTATGATTTTCCAAGAACGGGTTCAATTTCAGCAATGTACTAGAATTCGGGACAGTCTTTTTAGCTTCCAGACATTCAAGTTCCATTAGGTATGTGTTGTGATTCAGCGTCAGCTTGTGGTTCCGGAAGCTGAGTCGGATGATTCTGAAGAGGAGGAGGAGGAGGGGTTTGGAGAGCCTTTGGTGTCAGAGGAAGGTTCTGATGCAGAACTCTCAGCCTGGCCCCTCCCGTCTTGTTCCTCCTCAGACTCTGCTGTGTGAGCATGAGGGATTGGAAGAAGATGATCCACAGCTGGCTCTGTTCGGGGACGCTAGGAGCAGGAGGCAATCTAGCAGAACAGAACAGAGGAAAGCAATGAGGCAACTTGGGAGAAGGCAATGAGAAGCCACGCTTTGGGACTGCTGATAAAAGGGGAATGTGTGGGAGGTGCTGGTTGCTGAAGGCAACCATTTGAAGATCTTCTGCTAGAGTCCTGGTCTGTTATTCCTGTTTAACTCTTGTTTGACCTTTTAGTTTAACTCTTGTTTGAACTCTTTGTAAATAAATTTGGTTGGGTTTTTTCCAGCCTGTTGATTATATAAAGGGGTTGTCCCTGACATTCAAACAGGGCCGGTCGTAGGCTGGAACAGAACAGTTTGCCTTCAGCCTCCCACCCCTTATTATTATTATGGAGCAGCTATGTGCTGAGAATGCCCAGCTCACCCAGCAACCCGCTTTGTTGGCAGCTCTGGTGGCTCAATTACAAGCACAGGTCCATGCTGCACCACCACCACTACCATTACCACCACCCAGGAGAAAATGCCAAGTTGCAATGCCGGATAAATTTAATGGCAATCCAGATATGTTTCCTGCTTTCCTGGGACAGTGCCAGCTATTTATCAGCGTGAGAGCATCTGATTTCCCCACTGACTGGGATAAGGTGGGGTTTGTGTTAAGCCTTCTCTCTGGTGATGCAGCTCGTTGGGGCACACCTCTGCTGGCCCAACCTAGTCCATTATTGGACAACTTTGTGGGGTTTTGTAATCATATGTGTCTGATGTATGAGGACCCCATAAAGACACAGACTGCTACCTGATGCCTGAAAGCTCTGAGGCAAGGTTGACACCCCCTACAGGGCTATATCAGAGATTTTTGGCTGCTTAGCCAGGATTCAGCTTGGAATGAGGCTGCGCTTGTGGACGCTTTCCAGCATGGAATGTCGGAGGAGCTGTTGGATGAGCTGGCCCGTGTTCATATTCCCTCAGACCTCAATGGGCTGATTCATCTCTGTCTGCGGATCGATGCTAGGCTGTAGCAGAGAAGGAGTCGTCGTGCCACCCCAGAGACCCCTGCGGCCCCTGTTGTGCGTGAGACCCTGGTTCAAAGGGAGGAGACAATGGAGCTAGGTGCTGCCAGGCCTCATCTATCAGTGTCAGAAATGAACAGGCGACAATCTGGGGGGTTGTTTTTACTGTGGGGACCCTGGGCATTTGGTTGCCTTCTGCCCAAAGAAGCGACGACGGGCAACAGTGACTGAGTCTGCCGTGAGAAAGCCCCTTACTCCTTTGTCAGGAAACGCCTCGAGCCCGATCTAAAAGGTGTGTTAGATCAGGCGTCCCACAACACCAAGCGACATCTTTCCAATGCTGCCTGTGGACCTCTACGGCATCTGATATTGGAGGCATGTCTGATCCTCCCCGGCAAGCCGAAGGGGATTCCAGTCCATGCCTTAATTAACACTGGGGCCACCACAAATTTTATGGACTCAGCATTTGTGGCCAAATGGGCTGTTCTCCAGTGCCCGGTGGAACCGCCCATGTTAGTGAAGACTATCGATGGTCAAGTGCTCCTGTCTGGGCCAATTAAGGCCACCACACAACCGTTATGTATGGCCATCAGTTCCCATGAGGAGGCCATCCAGTTCTTTTTTTTTATTAAAAAGTTTTATAAAAGTTACAATATAATCCCCAAAACCAACCCACCCCAAACCACCCCCCTCTCCCTCCACCACTTCCCAGAGCTGAGTACAGGGTTACAAATATAATAATCATAATCTAACTAACATTAAAAAACTATATAGATAACCAAGTTGATAATGCGCTTTAACTACCCTTTAACATAAATACACACAAAATAAAAGTAGACATAATAATAATAAAAACATAAACAAGTTAATATCCAAGTTATTAAACAATACTAATACTAAAAATAATAATTATATAATTAAAATTAATAAAAATTCCACTATAATAATCTACTAGTAATAATAACAATCTAAAATCTATTCATAAGCTAGATGGAACTTTTTAGTCCCATATTTATTCTGAATATAATCTATTCATCTTCTCCAGACCGAAATGTATCTTTCTTGAGAATGATCCTTCAGATAAGCAGAAATCTTAGCCATTTCTGCTAAATTTGACACTTTAAACGTCCATTTTTCTATAGTAGGCAAACTATCCTTCTTCCAATGTTGCCCTACCAATAACCTTGCAGCTGTTATCAAGTTCAACATCAAGTTAATTTCTTTAGTATCGCAATCTGTAATAACACCCAATAAAAATAGTTGTGGAGTAAACTTTATCTTTCTCTTAAAAATCTTTTTAATATTCCACCAAATTTTAATCCAAAAAGCTTTTATATTTCTACAAGTCCACCACATATGGAAATAGGTAGCATCCAAACTGCCACATCTCCAACATTTGGGCTGTAAATTAGGATACATACAAGACAACTTTTTAGGATCCAAATGCCATCTACAGGTGAAACTCGAAAAATTAGAATATCGTGCAAAAGTTCATTTATTTCAGTAATGCAACTTAAAAGGGGAAACTAATATATGAGATAGACTCATTACATGCAAAGCAAGATAGTGCAAGCCGTGATTTGTCATAATTGTGATGATTATGGCTTACAGCTCATGAAAACCCCAAATCCACAATCTCAGAAAATTAGAATATTGTGAAAAGGTGCAATATTCTAGGCTCAAAGTGTCCCACTCTAATCAACTAATTAAGCCATAACACCTGCAAGGGGTTCCTGAGCCTTTAAATGGTCTCTCAGTCTGGTTCAGTAGGAATCACAATCATGGGGAAGACTGCTGACCTGACAGTTGTGCAGAAAACCATCATTGACACCCTCCATAAGGAGGGAAAGCCTCAAAAGGTAATTGCAAAAGAGGTTGGAAGTTCCCCAAGTGCTGTATCAAAGCACATTAATAGAAAGTTATGTGGAAGGGAAAAGTGTGGAAGAAAAAGGTGCACAAGCAGCAGGGATGACCGCAGCCTGGAGAGGATTGTCAGGAAAAGGCCATTCAAAAGTGTTGGGGACTTGCACAAGGAGTGGACTGAGGCTGGAGTCAGTGCATCAAGAGCCACCACATACAGACGGATCCTGGACATGGGCTTCAAATGTCCTATTCCTCTTGTCAAGCCGCTCCTGAACAACAAACAACGTCAGAAGCGTCTTACCTGGGCTAAAGAAAAACAGACCTGGTCCGTTGCTCAGTGGTCCAAAGTCCTCTTTTCTGATGAGAGCAACTTTTGTATCTCATTTGGAAACCAAGGACCCAGAGTCTGGAGGAAGAATGGAGAGGCACACACTGCAAGATGCTTGAAGTCCAGTGTGAAGTTTCCACAGTCTGTGTTGATTTGGGGAGCCATGTCATCTGCTGGTGTTGGTCCACTGTGCTTCATTAAGTCCAGGGTCAACGCAGACGTCTACCTGGAGATTTTGGAGCACTTCATGCTTCCTTCCGCAGACGAGCTTTATGGGGATGCTGACTTCATTTTCCAGCAGGATTTGGCACCTGCCCACACTGCCAAAAGCACCAAAACCTGGTTCAGTGACCGTGGGATTACTGTGCTTGATTGGCCAGCAAACTCGCCTGACCTGAACCCCATAGAGAATCTATGGGGCATTGCCAAGAGAAAGATGAGAGACATGAGACCGAACAATGCAGAAGAGCTGAAGGCCGCTATTGAAGCATCCTGGTCTTCCATAACACCTCAGCAGTGCCACAGGCTGATAGCTTCCATGCCACGGTGCATTGAGGCAGTAATTGCTGCAAAAGGGGCCCAAGCCAAGTACTGAGTACATATGCATGCTTATACTTTTCAGAGGTCTGATATTGCTGTATGTACACTCCTTGTTTTATTGATTGCATGTAATATTCTAATTTTCTGAGATTGTGGATTTGGGGTTTTCATGAGCTGTATGCCATAATCATCACAATTATGACAAATCACGGCTTGAACTATCTTGCTTTGTATGTAATGAGTCTATCTCAAATATTAGTTTCCCCTTTTAAGTTGCATTACTGAAATAAATGAACTTTTGCACGATATTCTAATTTTTCGAGTTTTACCTGTATAAAACATTTTATAAAAGTTTTCTCTTAAATTTTGGGCCTGGGTAAATTTTACATTTCTAACCTAAATTACCTCCCATATATCCAATGGGATCAGTTCTTGAATATTTTGAGCCCACTTTACCATACAATCTTTAACTAATTCCATTTCTGAATCCAATTCTATTAAAGCACTGTAAATTCTCTTTATATGCGCTCGGTTTTGATCTTTGATCTGTTTTACCAAATTTTCATTTGTTAATGTAATGCCAACCCTCTGATCTAACTTCCACCTAGCTTGCAATTGAGTATACTGGAACCAGGACTGTACAATATTTTCTTGTTTTAACTCACCTAACGACTTTAATTGCCAATCATTCCCTACCAATCTAAGTAATTCCTTATAAGAAATCATATCCAAACTCACACCCATAGATACACCCTCTATCATGTGTTTAGGAATCCCCCAAATTGGTATTTTATAATTTAACTTATAATAATACTTTTTCCAGACACGCAATAAAGCACTTCTTAAAATATGAGATTTAAAAGCCTTGTCAACTTTTTTATCATAAATTAAATATGTATGCCACCCATATAATAAGTCCCATCCCTCAAGATAAAGTATTCTTTTATTTGTTAAGTTAAGCCAATCACTAACCAGTGTCAAAACCACCGCATCATAGTATAATTTCAAATTAGGCACCTTAAGTCCTCCTCTTTTCTGTGCATCTTGTAAAATCTTAAGTTTAACTCTTGGTTTTTTTCCCACCCAGATAAATTTATTAATACCCTTCTGCCACTCATCCAAATTAGCATCCTTTTTCAATATAGGTATCATTTGAAACAAAAAGAGAAACTTTGGTAAAACATTCATTTTAACAGCTGCAATTTTCCCCAGCAAAGTTAATTGTAGTTTTTTCCAATTATTTAAATCCTTTTGTACTTTTAGCCATAATGTCTCATAGTTATTCTTATATAATTTCACATTAGAGGCTGTAATATATACTCCCAAATATTTAACTTTTTTCACTATTTCATAACCTGTCAATTTTACTAACGTTTCCTTTTCATTCATAGTCATATTTTTAGATAATATTTTAGTCTTATTATTATTTACCTTAAAACCAGAAACTTTTCCATATTGAGTTATAATTTCCATCAAGTCTATAACCGATTGAGTCGGTTGAGATAATGTCACAACCAAGTCATCCGCAAAAGCTCTTAACCTATAATCATTCTGTTTTATTTTTATTCCCCTTATTATAGTTGATTCATGAATTTTAATCAATAAAATCTCCAATGTTAAAACAAACAACAATGGTGATAGGGGACATCCCTGTCTTGTGCCTTTTTCAATTTTAAATGCCTCTGATAATCCTCCATTAATTATAATTTGTGCCGATTGTTGTTGATATATAGCCCTAAGAGAATGTAAAAATTTATCCCAAAAATTCATTTTGTCAACAACCCTCAATAAAAATTGCCAATTCAACTGATCAAAAGCTTTTTCACCATCCAAAAATATCAATGCTGCAGGGACTTGGTTGTTCTTCTCCAAATACTCAATTAAATTAACAATTTGTCTTACATTATATTTCATATATCTTCCAGTTATAAATCCAGACTGATCACTGTGAATCATTTGTTTCAAAACTTGCATTAATCTATTTGCCAATATTTTGGAAAAAATCTTATAATCTGTATTCAAAAGTGATATAGGTCTATAATTCTTAGGCTGGGTAAGGTCTTGATCCTCCTTTGAATCAGCGATATAAAAGCCTGTCTCCAAGATGGAGGCACTTCTCCTCCAAACTGGATATTATTAAACAATTCCTTTAATGGTTCTATCATCTCTGCAAATAATATTTTATAATTAATTGCTGATAATCCATCTGTACCAGGAGCCTTACCCACTTTTAACTGCTTAATTGCTTCAATGATTTCCTCAGAGGTAATTAAATTATTAATCTCCTTCCGTTGTTCATTTGAAAGTCTAGGAAAATTTGCTTCCTGTAAATACTTATCTATATCTAAAGCTTGTATATTTTCACTAGCATATAATTTTGTATAAAAATCTAAAGAACTCTTTTTAATCAACTTTTGTTGATATACCTCTTTACCTTTATATTCTATTTTCTCTATAATACGCAATTTCTGTTTCTTCCTTAATTGATAAACAAACCACCTGCCAGGCATATTTGCATTACTAAATGTGTTATGTTTCACATAATGTAAATTAGTTGCAACCTGATCAGCCATTAACATATTAAATTGCTCTTTCAACAAATTTATGGAAACCCTTAATCTCTTATCTGATGGGTTCAAAATAAGAGCTTTCTCCTTCAATTTAATCTCTTCTTCAAGCTCTTTATGTTTTTGCGTCTGCTTACACCTATGTCCATTATTCATGTGAATCAAAACCCCTCTCATATAAGCTTTACTAACATCCGAAACCATTTCCATCGATGTACCTTTATGCATATTCAAAGCAAAAAATTATTTCAAATGTTCTCTACATTTCTGCAAAAGCACCTCATATCTAAATAAGTTTTCATTCAATCTCCAAGATCTTCTGTTCACATCTTCAGTGAATAACTCCAACCATACAGGGCTATGATCCGACAATGTTCTAGGAAAAACCTTAACATTCTTGACCCTGGAGAAAAGATCAGTAGTAATTAAAAAAAATCAATTCTGGAAAATGATTGATGCCTATCTGAAGAAAAAGTAAAGTCTTTGTCTACCACATTCCGTTCCCGCCAGATATCTCTTAGTTCCAAGTCATCTTTCAAATCAAAAAAAGCTTTAGGCAATTTAGAATGATTAGGAGAATTTTTAAAAGATCCCTTCTTGTCTTTACTTGAGTCCAAAACACCATTCCAGTCACCCATCATAATAACAGATTTGTAATCCAATTGAATCAGTTTCTGATGTAAAAACTTATAAAACTTATTTTGCTGTTGATTAGGGGCATATAATCCAATAATAAGAACTTTCTTGCCTTGTAACTTTTGATCTTTTGCAGCAATATGAGTCTCTTGTAAGCAAACAATGTCATTTTTATGTTGTTTCAGGTAGTGAAATACTTTCTTTCTTTTTTGTGGTGAATTCAGGCCATTAACATTCCATGTCAAAAGCTTTGCCATCCTTAGTGGCCTAAAGCCTCTGGAACACTGCCTGAAGATCTGCCGTTGATCTCTTCGGTCGTGCCCCTCCCACAGGCTCTGTAATAACCGGACCTTGTGTTGTTGGTCCAAAATCGGCCTTCTGTTTCTGCTCCTTTTCTTTACGTCTATACGCAGCCCGAGTCATCCTCTGTTCCTTTGGGTCATCCTTTAACACCAAACTCTGTTCAATAGGCTCAGCCTGCGGTAAATCTCCAACAACCAGTGATATTGCACCTTCAACTGCTTGTTTATCTTCCAACCTTTCTTCTATTCTCTTAGGTCGTGGAGATGGTGGTGAACCTGCTTTCAGGACATAAGTATAAAAATCTTTTGCCTTTGAAATTGTATTAATTCTATATCATGTCACTGCATAATTCACCACTATTCCAATAGGTATCTCCCATCTAAACTGAACCTGTCAATTTTTAAGCTCCTCAGACAAAAAAGCAAAATCTTTTCTTTTTCTAAGAATTTTTGGAGGTATTTCTTTTAAGATTATAATATTTTGATCTGCAATTTGGAATCTCTGTTGGTAAAAAGCCTGAATAATTGCATTTCGAAGTGATCTCCTAGAAAAATAAATAACCACACCTCTGGGTAAATTTTTCTGCCTCGCAATCCAAGAATTGACCCTAAATATCTTATCCATCTCTCTTGATAACTCCTCAGGTTTATATTCCAAAATGGGAGCTATAGCTTTTGCCACCTCCTCTTGCAAATCTTCTTGTGGATCCTCCTTTAGTCCTCTTATTCTCAACGCAAATTCCATGTTTCTATATTGTGAGATGGTCACTTCATCCTCTGTTCTATCGATCTTATTTTCAACTTTAACAACTCTGCTTTCTAATTTTTCAGTATTTTCCACAACTTCATCCACCCGGTCATCCAAGTGTTCAATATGTGTAGCCAATCCTTGAAGTGCAAGCAGTATGTCTTCCCTCATCTCTCTATTTTTATTCTCAAGGAGGTCAGCCATCTTCTCCTTTATTTCTCGTGTTGTTTGCTTTAAAGCATCTTGAATATCTTTAAGCGTAAATGCCGGTGGTGGGGGAGAAGGTGGAGGGGATTTAGGCTTAGCTGTAGATTGCACTGCAGGTTGTGTTACAGGAGAGGAGATTGTACTTTTAGAAACAGAAGAAATTCCCAAATGCTTTGATGCCATTTTTATGCTTATGAAAATCCACTTCCCCTTCAACCAAATCAGCAGTTAAAAAAAAAAGTAAAAACAAAGTCCCAGAAAAAAGAAAAGAATATTCTACAAGAATTCTTTCTTTTAGAAAAAAAAAGAAACTCTTGAATACACAAAGTCCTATACGTTGTTTAAACTTTGTTGCCAAATGTATCTTTTTCTTGACACTGTCCTTTCGCACAAAGAAACAGCATTCCGGCACCATTTTTCCCCTTTAAAACAAATTAAAATATGGAAAAGATTAATTCTCCCCGGGTTAAAGTTTCCAGCACTTGTAATTTTAACTTCTCCTGGTCAGCTCTGTCTGCTTTTAAATTACTCACAAGTCTCTTTAAATAGCAGATGTGGATGCGGCGTCTTGCTTCGCTACTAAGCTCAGAGCAAAGGCGTTCTGGGTATGGAGAAAGCCTCGGGCTCCAAGGGAGCTCTCACCCTCCGACCCCCAAATAATTAAGGGGGTATAGGGGAGCTCTACCTCTACCTGAGGAAAACTCTCCTCCCCCTCTTCTCCCAAGGGGGAGGTTTTCAACCTGCGGGACAGCTGATTTTCATTGTCTCGACGCGCTTTACACGAAATCCCAGGACAGGCAGCCAAAAGAAAGCCGCCATCGGTGCGGCATCACCACTGGAAGTCCGCCATCCAGTTCTATATCACCCCAGATCTGCATTTCCCTGTGGTCTTGGGACTGGCGTGGCTCCGGAGGCATGACCCACAGATCTATTGGTCACAGAATTTGGTCACCTTCCCAAGCTTGCAGTGCGTGGACCACACCCGCCATATCTGTGCCGGCCAGGTGGAGGGTTCCCCAGGCGTTTCCTTGCCTTCCAAACTGACTGAATTTGCTGATGTGTTCAGTGACACGAAGGCGGATCAATTACCCCCGCACAGGCCCTATCACTGCCCCATTGATTTAGTCCCTGACATGCCTCTCCCAGTGGGGCGTTTGTACTCCATGTCAGACCCTGAGTAGGCTGCATTGCGGGACTTTCTGGATAAGAATTTGGCTTCGAGTTCCATCCGGCCCTCGTCCTCACCAGTGTCTGCACCCATGCTCTTCGTCAAAAAGAGGTCTGGCGAATTGCGGCCTTGCTGCGATTATAGAAAATTAAACGCCGGCTTCCGGGTGGCAAGGCATCGCCGCAGGCAGCCATTCTTTGGCTGTCAGCCCCGCTGGTTCCGTGAGCCGCTGAAAACAGCGCCGATCAGCTGTTTTGGCGGCTCGGAAGCCCCCTCCTCGGGAGAAGAGGAGGGGGTGAGCGCCCAGGTAGGGGTAGAGCTCTCCGGGGCCACCAGAGCTAAAGGTTTTGGCGGCTGAAGGATTGAGCCCTCCCAAAGCCTGGGTTTGCTCCGGACTGCGGGGCGCCTCTGCTCTGTGCTTTTTGGAGCAGAGCAGGGCGTCTGCAACCATTCCTGCCAGCAAGAGAGAACCTTTGAGAACTTGGATGCAGGCAGAGTGGTACAGGAGATCCAGGTGAAAGTGAATTTAGGATCTTTAACTCAATGGACTTTGTGGAGTTTGAAAGTGAAAGTGTGTAGCAGGCAATAGTGGGTGAAAATGACTGCCAAATCCTCTAAAGTTCTTAGAAGTGCGGGGGCTTCTCCGGTGCAGCAGTCTTTGTTACAAGCTTT
This sequence comes from Daboia siamensis, assembly GCA_024449315.1. Taxonomy (NCBI): domain Eukaryota; kingdom Metazoa; phylum Chordata; class Lepidosauria; order Squamata; family Viperidae; genus Daboia; species Daboia siamensis. The sequence goes on along the minus strand of JAKJMR010011662.1, from coordinate 6,320 downwards.
ATTGCCCCCTCCCCCTGCACCTGCACCTGCACCTGTACCAACTTTTACAGTTAAAGATTTGCAGAATGTGATGAAAGAGGCTATGGAAAAGCAATCGCAACAATTAGCTGAGTTTATGGATGAAAAGCTCACGGAGCTTCTTGATGAGAAGTTAACAGAAATAAGGGCAGACATTTTACTTGCATTTCAAGGCATGGCTGTGTGTATTGAGCCCTTGGACGAAAGAGTGGAAGATCTCAGCCAAAATAATATTAGATTAGATGAAAAAATGACAGAGACTGAAAATGTGGTGAAGAAAATTGATAGTGATCTGACTTTGGTACAGTACCATGAGATGGAGTTAAGGGAGGAGGGGTGCCCCCGTCCTGGAAAACTGCTTTTATTTCTTTGATTCCGAAGGAAGATCAGGATTTCACCCAAGCAAAAAATTATAGGCCAATATCACTTTTGAATACGGACTACAAGATATTTGCTAAGGTTTTAGCTAATAGATTAATGAGGGTATTGCAACAAGTAATTCATGGTGATCAAACTGGGTTTATAAGTGGTAGACAAATGAAGAACAACGTGAGGCATATAGTTGATTTGTTGGAATTTCTGGAAAGTAACAATCAGTTCCCTGCAGCATTGATCTTTTTGGATGCTGAAAAAGCCTTTGATCAATTGGATTGGCAATTTTTGTTGAAAGTATTAGATAAAATGAATTTTAGGGATAAATTTTTACAACCAATTAGGGCATTATATCAAAAGCAAATAGCCCGTATAATAGTTAATAATAGTTTGACGGAAGAATGTAACATTGAAAAGGGTACGAGGCAGGGGTGCCCGTTGTCACCTTTATTATTTGTTTTGACATTGGAGATATTATTGATTAAAATACGGGACTCGGGAAAAATTAGGGGAATTCAAATAAGAGATCAGGATTATAGACTGAGGGCGTTTGCAGATGATTTGGTTGTTACGGTGACTCAGCCTGAAGACTCAGTTGTAGAAATGATGGAGATAATAACGCAATATGGGAAAGTTTCTGGGTTTAAGGTTAATGTACAAAAAACTAAAATGTTGTCTAAGAATATGACAGTATCACAAAAGGCTGTTTTAGAAGAGCTAACGGGATTTGAAATTGTTAAAAGGGTTAAATATTTGGGGATATATTTGTCACCCTCGAATGTAAAGTTATATAAAAATAATTATGAAAAATTATGGGCAAAAGTTCAAAAAGAATTGGATAGTTGGAAAAAATTACAATTATCTTTATTGGGAAGAATTGCAGCAGTGAAAATGAATGTTTTGCCGAAATTTTTATTTTTATTTCAAATGATACCTATTCTTAAAAAGGATTCATATTTGGAAGAATGGCAAAAGGGTATTAATAAATTTGTTTGGGCAGGGAAAAGGCCACGTGTTAAATTTAAGATTATGCAGGATACGCGTGAGAGAGGTGGTCTTAAAATGCCTAATTTTAAATTATATTATGAAGCTGCTGCCTTGTCAGCGATAAGTGATTGGATTAATTTAACACAAGTGAGATTATTAAATCTTGAAGGTCATGATTTGTTATTTGGTTGGCATGCATATTTATTGTATGATAAGAAGGTGGATAAGGTGTTCAAAGTGCATATTTTAAGATATGCTCTGTTGCGAGTTTGGGAAAAGTATAGACATAAGTTAAATTATAAGATACCTATATGGGCAATACCGAAACATGCAATAGAAAATATAAGTGTTGGGTTCAAACATGATGTGATTACATATAAGGAAATTTTAAGTTTGGAAAGGAATGTATGGCAACTAAAGCCATATAATATTTTAAGAGAAGAAAAGATTGTACAAACTTGGTTTCAGTATGGGCAATTACAGGCCAGGTGGAAGGAAGACCAGAAAACTGGTTTTTCAATGATTGATGAAAATTTGGTAAAGCAAATTAGAGATCAAGGTCAAGCACATATTAAAAGGATATATCTTGCATTGATAGAAATTGATTCAGAGACAGAACTTGTTAAAGATTGTATGATAAAGTGGGCTCAGAATTTCCAAGAAGTTATTACAATGGATACTTGGGAAAAGATTTGGGTAAGAAATGTAAGATTTACGCAAGCTCAAAATCTAAGAGAGAATTTTTATAAAATGTTTTATAGGTGGCACTTAGATCCTAAAAAATTAGCAAGTATGTATCCGAATTGTCAGCCTAAATGTTGGAGGTGTGGTGGTGAAGATGCAACATATTTTCATATATGGTGGACCTGCAAAAAGGTTAAAGCTTTTTGGATTAGAATCTGGTGGAACATGCAAAAGATATTTAAGAAAAGGATAAAGTTTTGTCCGCAATTGTTTTTATTGGGTATTATTACTGATACTACTGTTGTGGACACTAAGTTGATGTTGAATTTAATTACGGCAGCAAGACTTTTAGTAGGGCAATACTGGAAGAAGGAAGAACTGCCGACTATAGAAGAATGGACTTTAAAAGTTTCCAACCTGGCGGAAATGGCAAAGATTTCAGCGTATTTGAAAGACCATTCGCAACAAAGATATATCGTGGAGTGGAAAAAATGGATTGATTATATTCAGAATAAATATGGGACTAAAAAGTTTCATTTAGCATTTGAATAAGTATTGATGTGATATTTATGTTGCTTGTAGTTATTTTATAAGAGTTAAAGTGCAATAGATTTAATAGTTTATTGTTGTTTGCATAAGATAGATTATGATTGTTTGTATTTTTATACCCCTTATTTAGCTCTG
>JAKJMR010011661.1:21979-35776 GCA_024449315.1 Daboia siamensis | reverse complement strand
CTTGTATCACCTCCGATTCACACAGGGGAAGAATAGCCTGCACCACCTCCTCCCGCCGGCTATCGTATTGAGGGAGGCGCGAGAGCGCATCCGCTAGAAAGTTCTTCCCCCCTGGGACATATTTCAGGGTGAACTTGAAACGCCTGAAGTACAACGCCCACCGAACATGCTTTGGAGCCAGCTTCCTGGGTGACTGCAAAGCCTCCAGGTTCTTATGGTCCGTCCATACCTCAAAGGGCTTCTCTGCCCCTTCCAAGTGATGTTGCCACGTTTCCAACGCCCACCGAACGGCGAAGGCCTCCTTTTCCCAGATGGTCCAGGCCCATTCGGTGGCTGACAGCTTCTTGGAAGTGTAGGCACATGGTTGTAGCACCCCTTTACTGTTTCGCTGCAAGAGACCGGCCCCCCCCACCACGTCGCTGGCGTCCGCTTGAATGATAAATGGTACGGTAGGGTCGGGGTGCAACAAAATGGGTTCTTTGGCGAACAACTCCTTTAGCATCTAAAAAGCCTGTTGACAATCGGTGGTCCACGCCACCCGTAAGCCCGGACTCGGCTTCGCCGTCAGCTGCTTGGTCTGCAGCAGATCCGTTAAGGGCAGTGTGATCGCGGCGAATGATGGTATGAACTGCCTATAGAAGTTGGCAAATCCCAAGAAGCTCTGCAGCTGCCGTCGAGTTTCTGGGGCTTGCCACTGCTGTACCGCCTCCACTTTCTTGGGGTCCATTGCGATTCCGGCCACGGATATCCGGTAACCCAGATAGTCCAAACGGGAGGTATGGAACTCGCATTTCGTGAGTTTTACGTAGAGTCGAGCTTCTAGGAGTTTCTGTAACACCTGCCGCACTAAAGTGACATGCTCGTCCATGGATTCCGTGTAAATTAGTATGTCGTCGAGATACACGAGGACCCCCCTGTACCTGATTTATCAGCTGCATGAACACTGCGGGAGCCCTTTGGAGCCCGAACGGCATCACACAAAACTGAAAACTGCCGAGTGGGCAGTTGAACGCTGTTTTCCATTCGTCGCCTTCCTTGATGCGCACTCGATAGTACGCCTCCTGCAGGTCCAAACGAGTGAACACCCTCCCATTGGCCAAACATGTCCTTCATCAGAGGCAATGGGTACAGGTGCTCAACGCACAACGCGTTGACCCCACGATAATCCACACATAGTCGTAGCCCACCGTCCTTCTTTTCTCTGAAGAGAACGGGTGCTGCCATACGTGAGCGAGCGGGCTGGATAAATCCCCGTGCCAGGTTCTTGTCTATGTAACGCCGTAGCTCCAGCATCTCTCGCGGTGCCATGGCATACATTCGTGGCTTGGGCAACCTGACCCCCGGCTCCAGCTCAATCACACAATCCGTGGCCCGATGGGGTGGTAGGAGGTCACACTCCTGTTCACGGAAGACCTCCAGGAGATCGGCATATTCTGGTGGAACCTGCACCTCCGATCCGGCCCTGCAGCCTTCTTTTGTCCTCCCCAGCTGTCTGTCTTTCCCCACGTGTTCGTGGTCAGGGGGTTGGGGTCCAACCCAGAGTCGAAGGTGTCGGCACCCCCCTCCCACCAGATGGTCGGGCCCCACTTGTCCAGCCACGCGAGACCCAGGATCACCTCCTCGGTCATGGAGGGCACCACAATGAACCTTAACCTCTCCCAGTGCTCCCCCATGCCCAGGCGTATGGGTTTTGTTACATGCGTGATGGGCGCTCCCCCAAAGAGGGACCCATCCACCTGTTGGAAGTGTATAGGGGTTTCCAGTCACACCACCCCAACACCCACCTTGGCTACCACCTCTTGACTGACAAGACAACGTGTGCTACCCGAGTCAATCAAGGCCCTGAATCCCAGTGCCTCACCCGTGTTAGGATTCGTCAGTGTTACTGGGATCGTGAAAGGGCAGATTGGTGCGCTTACCATCGGGTCTTCCTCCTGCCCGTCACCGCTCCCGTACACCTCTAAGTCCACGTCCGTTGGCCTCTCGGTCTCCACTTGGTTGTTCCTCCTGGGCGTCGTGTCCAAAGCCTGACGGGTGGCTCGAGAGCGCTCCACAAACCGCGGGGGGGGTTACACCCCGTGCTGGGGTTGCTCCCGCCACCGCCCGGGGTGCCGGTATCGGACAGTCAGCTACACAGTGCCCCGGCTGGTCACACTGGAAACAGCGGAGAGCGGCCCGGGGTGGTGGTACTGTGGGTTTCTGCATCGGAGACGCCGGTTTTTGCCCCTCCCCTTGCGGCCTCTGCGGAGCCTGTCGGGGGTCTGCTGAAGGTCTTGCACGCTGCTGGCAGCCCTGTAAGCCGACGTCCAGCTCAACCGCGACCCGGAACCATTCCTGGAGTCTGGGAGGGATTCCGTGGACGATACAGGCCCTCTGGAGGTGGTCGTCCAGCCCAGCCCGGAAATGATGGATCAACATCCTCTCCAGCCACGAGCTAAGTTTGCCTGCCGCCTCCCTGAATTCCCAGACAAACTCTGTTGCTGGCCGGCCATTTTGTCGGAGCCCGACTATCTCGGCTTCAGCCCGCTGTACACGGGTAACGTCTTCAAAGCGGACTCGCAATGCCTCGAGGAACAGCCCAACATCCCCCAGCTCTCTGGCACGGTCGCTGTACAGGTTAGCGACCCACACCGCAGCCTCCCCCTGCAGCGCTGTTGTGACCGCCATCACCATCGCCCACTGGGAGGCATACACGGGGCCATACTTATCCAGATGATGGATCACATGACTAAGGAAGAGGGCCAAGCGGTCGGGATGGCCATCGAAAGTCATGGGCAATGGTGGCAGGCCCCACGCTGCTGGTGCTCCCCAGAGCCCTGCTGGAGCACCTGGTCCCTCCGCTATAGGCCCTGGTTGTTGCCAACCCAGCACTCCTGCCGGTGGTCCCGGGCGTAGCACAGCACCACCGCCCCCCGTAGCACCCACCCCTACGGGCCCCTGACCTGGGGCGGCTGCGGGGCCCGGCAACGAAGGTGCAGTCCCCTGCGGGGTGCCAGAGCCCTGCGGAGCCCGAAAACGGGGGCTAGCCAGGCGGAAGCGGGCCTGGCTCTGCCGCACAGGGCCAGCCCTGTCCTGAGACCAACGGCCAGTGTCTCGGTCCATGGCCGAGGCTCCCAAAACCTGTCCCTCAGGACGTCCATGGTATAACTCCCTGGAGCCATGGAGTAGCTCCACTCCTCCCCTTCTTTTTAATAAGATTTTGCTGAAACACCTCTTTACCCTTATATTCTATCTTATCTATGTTACATGATTTTTGTTTTTTCCTTAACAAATAAGCTAACCATCTACCTGGCTTATTAGCATTATAAAAAGTATTATGTTTGACATATCGTAAATTGGTTGCCACCTGATCTGCCATCAGCATATCAAACTGCCCTCTTAGCAAATTAATTGCTTCTTTCAACCTTTTATTAGATGAATCCAAAATAAAAGCCTTCTCTTTCATCTTTATTTCCTCCTCTAATTCTTTACGCTTATATTCCATTCTACGTCTATATTTATTATTCAAATATATTAACACTCCTCTCATATAAGCTTTACTTGTATCCCAGACCATTTCAATGGGTGTACCCTTATGCATATTTATAACAAAAAATTCCTTCATTTGTTTTTTACATTCTTCCAAATTTTCTTCATATCTAAACAAGTTTTCATTTAACCTCCAACATCTCCTATCTCTCTTCTCCTTGTCCAATTCCATCCATACTGGACTGTGGTCTGATAAGGTGCTTGGACATATCTTGATCTTCTTAACCCTAGAAAAAAAATCATTAGTAGTTAATACAAAATCAATCCTAGAAAAGGATTGATGTCTATCAGAAAAAAAAGTAAAATCTCTTTCATCCATGTTTCGTTCTCTCCAAATATCTCTCAGTTCCAAATCGTCTGGCATGTCAAAGAAGGATTTAGGCAATGTAGCATGATTTGGTGTACTTTTAAAAGGTCCTTTTTTATCTTTTTGTGTATCCAGCACTCCATTCCAGTCTCCCATTAAAATACACGATTTATAATCCCATTGAATTATTTTGTTATGTAAAGGTTTATAAAATTCTCCTTGCTGTTGGTTAGGTGCATATAGTCCAATTAAAAGTATTTTGTTTCCTTCTATTAAGAGTTCAATTATAACATATCTTCCTTGTTTATCTGCTTCAATTAGATTGGCTGTCAGATTCTTCTTCACATAAATAACTACACCATTTTTCTTTTTTGGAGCAGATGCAATAAACTGTATACCCAATCTAGAGTTTATCAAATATTTTTGATCAGCTACACGAATATGCGTTTCCTGCAAGCATATAATATCATTTTTAAATTGTTTCAGGTACTGAAATATTTTCTTTTTCTTTTGCAGTGAATTTAAACCATTAACATTCCATGTCAGGAACTTTGTCGCCATCTTTTGCGACTTGAAGCTTTCGGAGCGTATCTTGCAGATTCACAAACATCTGTTTCTTTGGTCTTGCTCCTCCCACTGCTTCTGTATTAGTAGATTCTTGAGTTGTAATTGTAGAATATTGTTTCTGTTGTTGTTGTTGCTCCTTGCGTCTAGTCGCAGCTCTTGTCACTCTTTGAGCCCTTGGATCTTCTAATGGGACCAAGGGCTGCGCAATTTCCAAAGTTTGCTGTACTTCTTTTGAAATCAGCGAGGTGATTTCTTCATCTCGCTGTGTACCTTCCAATTGTGTCTGTCGCACTTCTTTTTCCCCTCTCCTTTTAATTTCTGGGGATAGCGGTGAGCCTGCCTTCAGTATATTGCAATAAAGTCTCGGGCCTTAAGAACTGTATTAAGACAATACCTTGTGTTGTTGTTGTTAGCTGCAAAGTCGTGTCTGACCCATCACGACCCTATGGACAACGTTCCTTCAGATCTTCCTGTCCTCTACCATCTTCTGGAGTCCATTTAAGCTCACGCCTAACTGCTTCAGTAACTCCATCCAGCCACCTCATTCTCTGTCGTCCCCTTCTTCTATTGCCCTCAATCTTTCCCAGCATTAGGCTCTTCTCCAGTGAGTCCTTCCTTCTCATTAGGTGGCCAAAGTATTTGAGTTTTAGCTTCAGGATCTGGCCTTCTAAAGAGCAGTCAGGGTTGATCTCCTCTAGGACTGACAGGTTTGATCACCTTGCTGTCCAAGCGACTCGCAGGAGTCTTCTCCAGCACCATAGTTCAAAGGCCTCAATTCTTTGGCGCTCAGCCTTTTTTATGGTCCAGCTTTCACTGCCATACATTGCAACTGGGAAGACCATAGCTGTTGTGATTCAGGGTCAGCCTGTGGGTTCGGCAGTTGGGTCGGATGATTCAGAGGAGGAGGAGGGGTGTGTTGGAGAGCCTCCAGAGGATAGCCCTGAGGCTCCGCAGAGCCCTCAGCCAGGCCCCTCCCATCTGGTTACGACGCAGACCCAGCTGTGTGAGCCTGACAGCATGGATGAAGATGACCCACAGCTGGCCCTGTTCAAGGACGCCCGACGCAGGAGGCAGTCAATCAGGAGTAAACAGAGGAAGGCAATGGGGCACCTCGGAAGGAGGCAGAGAGAAGCCACGCCTTGAACTGTTTAAAAGGGGAATGTGTGGGAGGGCTGGTTTGCAGAAGGCAACCGTTTGAATAGCTCCTGTTTCATGGTTCGTGTTTCTGTTTGCTCTGTTTGCTCTGTTTGCTCTGTTTTATATCAATAAATTTGGCAGCCTTAGTTCCAGCCTCTTGCCGTTTTGTAAAGGGGTTGTCCCTGCCTTTTCTGCAGGGCCGGTAGTAGGCTGGTACAGAACAATAGCCTTGACTATACACACTTTTGTTGACAGGGTGATGTCTCTGCTTTTTAGTGTGCTGTCTAGATTTGCCATGGCTTTCCTCCCCAGGAGCAAGCGTCTTTTAATTTCTTGGCTACAGTCCCCATCTGCAGTGATCTTGGAGCCCAGGAAAATAAAATCTGTCACTACCTCCATTTCTTCCCCATCTATTTGCCAGGAATTGAGAGGGCCGGATGCCATGATCTTGGTTTTCTTAATGTTAAGTTTCAACCCAACTTTTGCACTCTCCTTCTTCACCCGCAACAGGAGGCTCTTTAGTTCCTCTTCACTTTCTGCCATTAGAGTGGTATCATCTGCATATCTTAGGTTGTTGATGTTTCTTCCGGCAATCTTAATTCCAACTTTTGATTCATCTAGCCCTGCCTTTCTCATGATGTGCTCTGCATATAAGTTAAATAGACAGGGCGACAGTATACAGCCTTGCCGGACTCCTTTCCCAATTTTGAACCAATCAGTGGCTCCGTGTCCAGTTCTCACTGTTGCTTCTTGGCCCGCATATAGGTTTCTCAAGAGACAAATAAGATGGTCTGGTACGCCCATCTCTTTAAGAACTTGCCACAGTTTGTTATGATCCACACAATCAATGAAGCAGAAGTAGATGTTTTTCTGGAACTCTCTAGCTTTCTCCAAGATCCAGCATATGTTGGCAATTTGATCTCTAGTTCCTCTGCCTCTTCGAAATCCTGCCTGTACTTCTGGTAGTTCTCGATCCACATACTGCTGGAGTCTAGCTTGTAGGATTTTAAGCATAACTTTACTATCATGAGAAATGAGTGCAATGGTGCGATAGTTTGAACATTCTTTAGCACTGCCTTTCTTTGGAATTGGAATGTAAACTGATCTTTTCCAATCCTGTGGCCACTGTTGAGTTTTCCAAATTTGCTGGCAAATTGAGTGTAGCACTTTTACTGTATTGTCTTTTAAGATTTTGAATAGTTCAGCTGGAATATTGTCACCTCCACTAGCTTTGTTGTTGCTTAGCTTTTCTAAGGCCCACTTCACTTCACATTCTAGGATGTCTGGCTCGAGGTCAGTGACCACCTCATTGTGATAATCAGGGACGTTAAGCTCATTCTTGTATAGTTCTTCTGTGTAATTTTGCCACCTCTTCTTAATCTCTTCTGCCTCTGTTAGGTCCCTGCCATTTTGGTCCTTTATCATGCCCATTTTTGCATGAAACGTTCCCTTCATCTCTCAAAATTTTCTTGAAAAGATCTCTGGTCCTCCCTATTCTATTGTTTTCTTCTATTTCTTTGCACTGTTCATTTAAGAAGGCATTCTTATCTCTTCTAGCTATTCTCTGGAATTCTGCATTCAATTGGGCGTATCTTTCTTTTTCTCCCTTGCCTTTCGCTTCCCTCCTTTCCTCAGCTATTTGCAAAGCTTCCTCAGACAGCCATTTTGCTTTCTTGCATTTCTTTTTCTTTGGGATGGTTTTGGTTACTACCTGTTGTACAATGTTGCGAACCTCTGTCCATAGTTCTTCAGGCACTCTGTCTATCAGATCTAATTCCTTAAATCCATTTGTCACCTCTACTGTATATTCAACAGGGATATGACTTAATTCATACCTGAATGGCCTAGTGCAGGGGTGTCAAACTCAATTTCATTGAGGGCCGCATCAGCATTGCAGTTGCCCTCAAGGGGCCGGGTGGGTATGGCCAGGGTGGGCGTGTCCTACTGGGTGGGCGTGGCTAGTGTGTATGGCCTACTGGGTGGGCGTGGCCAGCTCTACATCGTTCGCATCAAGGATGCCTATGGGGGTCTGGGCAGGAGTGGGACAGATCTGAGGGTCTCTGACAGAAGGTGGGTCAGGGCCAAGGCAGTGGGGGCTATTCCCTCACTGTTTCCAGGATGGCTTCGCGGGCCACATGAAACCACTTTGAGGGCCGGATCCGGCCCCCGGGCCTTGTGTTTGACATGTCTGGCCTAGTGCTTTTCCCTACTTTCTTCAGTTTAAGCCTAAACTTTGCAATGAGAAGCTCATGGTCTGAGCAACAGTCAGCTCCTGGTCTTGTTTTTACTGACTGTATAGAGCTTCTCCATCTTTGGCTGCAGAGCATATAGTCAATCTGATTTCTGTGTTGACCGTCTGGTGATGTCCATCTGTAGAGCCGTCTCTTGGGTTGTTGGAAAAGAGTGTTTGCTATGACCATCATATTCTCTTGACAAAATTCTATCAGCCTGAGCCCTGCTTCATTTTGTACTCCAAGGCCAAACTTGCCTGTTATTCTGGTTATCTTTTGGTTTCCTACTTTAGCATTCCAATCCCCCATGATGATAAGGACATCATTTTTTGGTGTTAGTTCTATAAGGTGCTGTAGGGCTTCATAGAACCGGTCAATTTCATCCTCTTCAGCACTGGTGGTTAGGGCATAGACTTGGACTACTGTGATATTGAATGGTTTGCCTTGGATTCGAACTGAGATCATTCTGTCATTTTGAGGATTGTATCCCAGTATTGTTTTTCCTACTCTTTTATTGACTATGAAGCCTACTCCATTTCTTCTGAGGGATTCTTGCCCGCAGTAGTGTACCTGATGGTCATCTGAATTAAATTCACCTATTCCTGTCTATTTTAGTTAGCTGATACCTATGATGTCGATGTTCAGTCTTGTCATCTCTTTTTTGACCACGTCCAGCTTTCCTTGATTCATGGATCTTACATTCCAGGTTCCTATGGAGAAAAAATCTTTACAGCATCGGAATTTCCTTTCACCACCAGACACATCCACAGCTGAGCGTCCTTTCGGCTTTGGCCCAGTCGCTTCATTCTTTCTGGTGCTACTAGTGCTAGCCCTCTGCTCTTCCCCAGTAGCATATTGGACGCCTTCCGACCTGAGGGGCTCATCTTCCAGCGTCATATCGTTTTGCCTTTTGGTACTGTCCATAGGGTTTTCATGGCAAAGATACTGGAGTGGGTTGCCATTTCCTTCTCCAGTGGATCACGTTTTGTCAGAACTCTCTGCTATGACCTTTCCATCTTGGGTGGCCTTGCACGGCATAGCTCATAGCTTCATTGAATTACGCAAGCCCCTTCGCCACGACAAAGCAGTAAACCATGATGGGGTAAAACAGCAAAAACAAGAGTTAAACAAGAACTTCAGCAAGAACACAAACAGACCAGGATTTCCTTTGGAGTTCTACAAATGGTTGCCTTCAGCAACCAGCACCGCCCACACCTCCTTTTATTAGCAGCCCCAAGGCGTGGCTTCTCAATGCCTTCTCCTTTTGCTGAGTTGCCACATAGTCTTTCTCTGATCTGATCTGTTAAGCTGCCTTCTACTTCGAGCATCAATAAATACATTCATCGGACCTCCGGGTGGCAAGGCGCCGCCGAAGACAGCTGTTTTCGGGCTGTCCGCTCCGCAGCTTTGTAGAACCGCCGAAAACAGCGCCGATCAGCTGTTTCGGCGGTTCGGAAGCCCCCTCCTCGGGAGAAGAGGAGGGGGTGAGTATCCAGGTAGGGGTAGAGCTCTCCGGGGCCGCCAGAGCTTAAAGTTCTGGCGGCTGAAGGATTGAGCCCCCCCCGAAGCCTGGATTCTTCCGGGCTGCGCAGCGTTTCTGCTCCGTGCTTTCAGGAGCAGAACAAGGCATTCGCAACCATCCCTGCTTACAGGAAAGGACTTTGGAAAACAAGAAAGCAGGCAGAGCGATGCAGGAGAATAAGGAGTAAGTGGACTTTTGATCTTTGGCTCAATTCACATTGAAGACCCTGAAAGTGAAAGTGTGTAGTAGCAACAGTGGGGAAAATGGCGGCTAAATCTTCCAAACTTATTAGAAGTGCGGGGGCTTCCCCCCTGCAGCAGTCTTCATTGCAAGCCTTAGTGCCTCCTGCACCTTCACCTTCGCCTGTTTTAACAGTTAAAGTTTTGCAAGATGCTTTGGAAAAGCATTCACAGCAAATAGCTGAGATTATAGATGAAAAGTTGGATGAGAAGCTAACAGAAAAATTAGCTGAAGTCATGGATGAAAAGTTGGAGGAGAAGTTTACAGAAATAAGGGCGGACATCTTGCTTGCATTTCAAGGCATGGCGATATGCATTGAACGCTTGGATGAAAGAGTGGAAGACCTCAGCCAAAATAATATTAAATTAGATGCAAAGATATTAGAGACTGAGAATGTGGTGGATAAAATTGATAATGATCTGACATTGGTGCAGTACCATGAAATGGAGTTTGCTGTGAGAATCAGAGGTCTGAAAGAGAATCCTAAAGAAGATTTGAAGAAAATAGTTTCTGAGGCTTTGGAAGAGGTGTTGGGACGGCCAGCTGATGGAATTGCAGAAGATATAGATAAAATCTTCCGTGTCAATTCCTGGATTGCAAGACAAAGGAAACTACCTAGAGATGTGGTTGTTTATTTCACAAAGAGAGCAACCAGGAATGAAGTTATTCAAGTTTCTTACAATACTAAGCTTGTAATTGCAGAGCAAGAAGTTCTGGTTTTAAAAGAGATCCCTCCAAGAATTTTAAGGAGAAGCATTTCTGGCACAGGAGCTTAAGCGACGTGATATCAAGTTTAGATGGGAGATCCCAGTGGGTATGGTGGTAATGTATGAAGGCATGAGACACCGTTTTGTTACAGTGATGCAGGCACGTGATTTTTACAGTAATGTCTTAAAAGCAACCCCCATACCACTTTTGGAATCAACAAAGAAGAATGGCGAGGGAAAGCCTCAAGGTGCTGAAGGAATAACACAGACAGATGAGAAAGCAACAGGAGTGGATCAAATTTCAGCAGTATCAGAAGAAGCAAGAGACCAGAGGATTACTCGTGCTGCTTCGAGACGAATGAGACGTGAGCAAGAACAGGATCAGCAGAATGTTGTGGAACCTCCAAAGCGTACCTATAGCGAAGCTGTGGGAGGGGCGCGACCTAAAAATGTGAAGGGGATCCTGGAAGACGCGCTCCAAAAGCTTCGGGTCGCTAAAGATGGCGACTAAGTTTTTAACTTGGAATGTCAATGGATTAAACTCACCACAGAAGAGAAAGAAAATTTTTCAATATTTAAAACAATTTAAGGCTGATAATTCGGATACATACTTGCTAACTTTTTAGGATCTAAATGCCACCTATAAAACATTTTATAAAAGTTCTCTCTTAAATTTTGAGCTTGTGTAAATTTTACATTTCTCACCCAAATCTTTTCCCAAGTGTCCATTGAAATAAGATATATCCGTTTGATATGTGCTGGGCCCTGATTTCTAATTTGCTTTACCAAGTTTTCATCATTCATTAAAAAACCAATTTTCTGATCTTCTTTCCACCTGGCTTGTAATTGCCCATACTGAAACCAGGTTTGAACAATCTTTTTTCCTCGTAAAAAATTATATGGCTTCAAACACCATACATTCCTCTCCAAACTCAAGATTTCCTTATATGTAGTCACATCATGTTTGAATCCAACATTTATGTTCTCTATTGCGTGTTTCGGTATTGCCCATAACGGTATCTTATAATTTAACTTTTGTCTATGCTTTTTCCAAACTCGCAACAAAGCATACCTCAGAATATGCATTTTAAACATGTTGTCTACCTTTTTATCGTAATAATTAAAATGTATTGAAAAACTTTTCAATAAAAAAAAAAAAAAGATTGGGCATTTTTAGACCACCTCTTTCACGCGTATCCTGCATAATTTTAAATTTAACCCGTGGCCTTTTCCCTGCCCAGACAAATTTATTAATACCCTTCTGCCATTCCTCCAAGTTTGAATCCTTTTTAAGAATGGGTATCATTTGAAACAAAAATAGAAATTTTGGCAAAACATTCATTTTCACTGCTGCAATTCTTCCCAATAATGACAATTGTAATTTTTTCCAACTATCCAATTCTTTTTGAACTTTGTACCATAGCTTTTCATAGTTATTTTTGTATAATTTTACGTTTGAGGGTGTCAAGTATACCCCCAAATATTTAACCCTTTCAACAATTTCAAATCCAGTTAACCTTTCTAAAGCTGCCTTTTGTAATACTGTCATATTTTTAGACAACATTTTAGTTTTTTGTATATTAACCTTAAATCCAGAAACTTTCCCATATTGCATTATTAACTCCATCAATTCCATAACAGAATTTTCTGGCTGTGTCACCGTAATAACCAGATCGTCCGCAAACGCCCTCAATCTATAATCCTGATCTCTTATTTGAATTCCCTTAATTATTTCCGAATTCCGTATTTTAATCAATAATATCTCCAATGTTAAAACAAATAATAAAGGTGATAGCGGGCACCCCTGCCTTGTACCCTTTTCAATATTACACATTTCAGTCAGACTATTATTCACAATTATTCGAGCTGTTTGCTTTTGATATAGTGCCCTAATTGGTTGTAAAAATTCATCCCCAAAATTCATTTTGTCTAATACTTTCATCAAAAATTTCCAATCCAATTGATCAAAGGCTTTTTCAGCATCCAAAAAGATCAATGCTGCAGGGATCTGGTTATTTCTTTCCAAAAATTCCAACAAATCAACTATATGCCTCACATTATTTTTCATTTGTCTACCACTTATAAACCCAGTTTGATCACCATGAATTACCTGTTGCAATACCCTCATCAGTCTGTTAGCTAAAACCTTAGCAAATATCTTGTAATCCGTGTTCAAAAGTGATATTGGCCTATAATTTCTTGCTTGAGTAACATCCTGATCTTCCTTCGGAATCAAAGAAATAAAAGCAGTTTTCCAAGACGGAGGCACTCCTCCCCCCTTTTGAATTGTCTGAAACAATTCCTTTAGTGGCTTTATCATCTCAAACTGTAAATTTTTATAATACACAGCAGTCAAACCATCCGTACCTGGCGCTTTACCCACTTTTAACTGTTTAATTGCCAAAAAAATTTCTTCCTCAGTTATCAGTTGATTCATCTCTTCTTTTTGTTCTTGCGTAAGAACCGGAATGCTAACGTCCCTCAAATATACATCAATGTCTATTTCATTAATCTTATCTCTAGCATATAATTTAGAATAAAAATCAACAAAAGTTTCCTTAATAAGATTCTGCTGATACACAACCTTACCCTTATATTCTATTTTATCTATATTAGAAGCCCTTTGCTTCTTCCTTAGCATATAGGCTAACCATCTACCTGGTTTATTGGCATTACAAAAAGTATTATGCCTAGCAAACCGTAGATTAGTTGCCACCTGATCAGCTATTAACTTGTCAAATTGTCCCCTTAATAAATTAATAACCTCTTTAATCTTCACATCCAATGGGTTCAAAATTAAGGCCTTTTCTTTTTCTTTTTCCCTAATCTCATTCTGGTACAGAATGCAGCCGCGAGAGTTGTGTTGGGAGTCTCCCGATACTCCCATATTACACCTCTTCTCCGTGAGCTGCATTGGTTACCAGTTGTCTTCCGAGTGAGGTTCAAGGTATTAGTTATGGTGTTTAAGGCCCTACATGGCATGGGTCCGGAGTACCTTGGGGATCACCTGCTGCCGGCATCAACTTCCCTCCGCCCTGTGCGTTCCCACAGAGAGGGTCTCCTCAGGGTGCCACCGATCAGAGAATGTCGATTGGTGACCCCCAGGGGGAGATCCTTCTCTGTGGGCGCCCCGGAGCTATGGAATCAGCTGCCGGCTGAGCTCCGGATGGCGCCCGACCTTCGCTCCTTCTGTCGCGATCTGAAGACATTCTTATTTGTACAATCCGGCCTGGCCTGATGAGGGATGGGTGGTTATTTTAATATTTGTATTTATTGTTTTTAGTTGGGCATACGTTTAATCCTCTTTTAACTTTTGTATTTTTGTATCGTTATATATTTGCCCTGTACACCGCCCTGAGTCCTTCGGGAGAAGGGCGGTATATAAATAAAATTATTATTATTATTATTATTATTATTCTCTAATTCCTTCCTCCTAAATTCCAAATTACGTCTGTATTTATTATTCAGATATATCAACACACCTCTCATGTACACCTTACTAGCATCCCATACCATTTCCATAGAGGTACCCTTATGCATATTAGTTTCAAAAAAAAC
>JAKJMR010011661.1:0-16279 GCA_024449315.1 Daboia siamensis | reverse complement strand
CCCTGCCTTTCTCATGATGTGCTCTGCATATAAATTAAATAGGCAGGGTGACAGTATACAGCCTTGCCAGACTCCTTTCCCAATTTTGAACCAATCAGTGGTTCCGTGTCCAGTTCTCACTGTTGCTTCTTGACCCGCATATAGGTTTCTCAAGAGACAAATAAGAGATGGTACTCCCATCTCTTTAAGAACTTGCCAGAGTTTGTTGTGATCCACACAATCAAAGAAATTTATAAACAATTCAAAAATATACTTTGCATATACAGGTGAAACTCAAAAAAATAGAATATCGTGCAAACGTTCATTTATTTCAGTAATGCAACTTAAAAGGGGAAACTAATATATGAGATAGACTCATCACATGCAAAGCAAGATCGTTCAAGCCGTGATTTATCATAATTGTGATGATTATGGCATACAGCTCATGAAAACCCCAAATCCACAATCTCAGAAAATTAGAATATTGTGAAAAGGTGCAATATTCTAGGCTCAGTGTCCCACTCTAATCAGCCAATTAAGCCATAACACCTGCAAAGGCTTCCTGAGCCTTTAAATGGTCTCTCAGTCTGGTTCAGTAGGTATCACAATCATGGGGAAGACTGCTGACCTGACAGTTGTGCAGAAAACCATCATTGACACCCTCCATAAGGAGGGAAAGCCTCAAAAGGTAATTGCAAAAGAAGTTGTATGTTCCCCAAGTGCTGTATCAAAGCACATTAATAGAAAGTTATGTGGAAGGGAACAGTGTGAAAGAAAAAGGTGCACAAGCAGCAGGGATGAATGCAGCCTGGAGAGGATTGTCAGGAAAAGGCCATTCAAAAGTGTTGGGGACTTTCACAAGGAGTGGGCTGAGGCTGGAGTCAGTGCATCAAGAGCCACCACACACAGATGGATCCTGGACATGGGCTTCAAATGTCGTATTCCTTTTGTCAAGCCGCTCCTGAACAACAAACAACGTCAGAAGTGTCTTACCTGGGCTAAAGACAAACAGACCTAGTCTGTTGCTCAGTGGTCTAAAGTCCTCTTTTCTGATGAGAGCAACTTTTGCAACTCATTTGGAAACCAAGGACCCAGAGTCTGGAGGAAGAATGGAGAGGCACACACTGCAAGATGCTTGAAGTCCAGTGTGAAGTTTCCACAGTCTGTGTTGATTTGGGGAGCCATGTCATCTGCTGGTGTTGGTCCATTGTGCTTCATTAAGTCCAGGGTCATTGCAGCTGTCTACCAGGAGATTTTGGCACACTTCATGCTTCCTTCCACAGACGAGCTTTATGGGGATGCTGACTTCATTTTCCAGCACGACTTGGCATCTGCCCACACTGCCAAAAGCACCAAAACCTGGTTCAATGACCGTGGGATTACTGTGCTTGATTGGCCAGCAAACTCGCCTGACCTGAACCTCATAGAGAATCTATGGGGCATTGCCAAGAGAAAGATAAGAGACGTGAGACCGAACAATGCAGAAGAGCTGAAGGCTGCTATTTAAGTATCCTGGTCTTCCATAACACTTCAGCAGTGCCACAGGCTGATAGCTTCCATGCCACGCCACATTGAGGCAGTAATTGCTTGAAAAGGGGCCCAAACCGAGTACTGAGTACATATGCATGCTTATACTTTTCAGAGGTCCGATATTGTTCTATGTACACTCCTTGTTTTATTGATTGCATGTAATATTCTAATTTTCTGAGATTGTGGATTTGGGGTTTTCATGAGCTGTACACCATAATCATCACAATTATGACAAATCACAGCTTGAACTATCTTGCTTTGCATGTGATGAGTCTATCTCATATATTAGTTTTCCCTTTTAAGTTGCATTACTGAAATAAATGAACGTTTGCACGATATTCTAATTTTTCGAGTTTCACCTGTTTGTGTTACATTTTATACTTATATGTTGGCAAGCAAGCCTAAGCTATAGTGATCCCAGTTATAAAGGGGTTCACATCCATTCTGATAGTACTTGTTCTACCTCTCTGGGATTTTCCAGTATCTCACTTTCTTGTTGTTCTTCCTCCTCAGTATCCCTCAGACAAATCATTTCCTCATTTTTATATGGTGGGGGTTCTCCTAAAAGCATTCTTTTAGTAATGGCAGTTTCTATTTATCTCTGTACCAGTCCTCTTATGTTTGATTAGCCTGTATACACCTTAAATCTATCCATTCTATATCCCGTAGAATTTGAATATCACTATCTCCCAATATAATTGAATTTAAGTCAGGTTGTGTTTCTGCTGCCTAAATTTCAATTTCTCCTATAATTGGGTATGTGGGCTAAAGAGTCTGTTGATGTCAAACCTTTACATATTTTTAACCAATCCTCCCCTATTACTGTGTCACAAGTTTCTTCACAAGGACAGACTGGTTCATAATCACAACAGTGATAAGAACAACAACATTCAGTGACACAATTGCAATCACAGAACCATCACATTATGTAGAGGTTTGTAGAATGTGGAGGTCTACAGCTTCTTCTGGAATGCTTGGATGGAATAACATAGGCCACCACTCAGATTGAAAAAGCCAGAAAGCTGCTACTCCTGCAATGAGAAAAATCACAAACAAACCCAGACTGTTATTTCTTCACCCCACAATGACCACAACAGTTTTTGGTAATTTTTATTCAGAGCGGGTCTTCTTCAGGAATTATTTTCCACTCTTTTGGCTCCACCCTTTCTTTTCTTTCAAACTGCTGTTTCAGTTGTTAGGAGGTCTTGGTAGGGACCATCCCAGGCTGAAGTAAGTTTTTCTTCACACCAGCTTTCTATCAGGACCCAATCACCAAGCTGAAACTTGTGGACAGCAAACTCCAATGTAGGTGTCTAGGTTAGCAATCCTTACTTGCTGAGAAAAGACAAAGCAGAAAACAGCCCCAGTATCTAATTCTTTATAAACATGTCATTAGTTTCATATTGTGGAATTTCCCACTTGAGGTAATTTAAAATCAACTAGACTGCATTGAAATAGCCTCACCACTAGATGTTATAGAGCATTTTATGTATTTGTTTACATATCATACTTATCATATAACCAACCATATATTAACCATAGAAAAGTATCAACCATCCCTCCTTCAGTGGCTGCTTCTGTGTCCGAGTTATTGCTTTATTCCCCCAACCAATTTGCTATGAACAAGTGTTTACACACACTTGATAAGAAATGCTAACCACCAATTTTAGACAAAAATGCCACTGGCTGCCTCTTTTCCTCCACTTCTGGGTAAAAAACCCCTTTCCCCTAGCCATTCCTTTGTCCATATTTACAAATAAATTGCTTAGTAAAGAGCCAACAAAGGAATGCTCACCAGACTCTGCTTGAGTTTGTTTGCACACAAATCTTTACTCAAAACAACATAGCTCATATATAATCCCCAAAATTTTCTCAACTCCTTCGTTTTAAACAAGGGTTGAATTACAATTCCTTCAATTCTCTTAGGTATTATTTTCTATCAGTGTGTCCTGCACACAGACATAAAAACATAGAAAAATAAAAATAAAAACAACAAAAAGCAACTCCACAAAAATAAATAAATAAACAAGCTTAATAAGACATTCTGAGTTACTGAAATAGTTTTGTATCAAACTCTAGTATCAACTCTTTGCTCTTAATATAAATTTAGTCAAATTCGCCCCTCCTGTTCAACATCTACATGAAGCCGCTGGGTGAGGTCATTCGTGGTTTCGGGGTGGGGTATCATCAGTACGCTGATGATACCCAACTTTTTTTCTCCATCCCGAACCAACCCAGCGATGCCTTCGCCGTGATGTCCCGTTGCCTGGAGGCGGTCCAGGTCTGGATGGGGAGAAACAGGCTTCGTCTCAATCCTGCCAAGACTGAGTGGCTGTGCATATCGGCATCTTGGGTTAACCAAATTATTCCACCTTTAACGATGGGGGGTGAGGTGTTACCCCCCGTTGATAGGGCTCGCAACTTGGGCGTCCTCCTGGATTCACGGCTCAATTTTGAAGACAATATAGGAGCCGTGACCAGGGGGGCTTTTGCCCAGGTTCGCCTGGTGCACCAGTTGCGACCCTACCTGGACCGAGATGCCCTACGCACAGCCACTCATGCACTCGTGACCTCCCGTTTACACTACTGCAACGCTCTCTACATGGGGCTGCCCTTGAGGACCACTCGGAGGCTTCAACTGGTGCAGAATGCAGCCGCGCGAGTTGTGATGGGGGTTTCTCGATACTCCCATGTAACACCTCTACTCCGCGAGCTGCATTGGCTTCCGGTTGCCCTCCGGGTGAGATTCAAGGTGCTGGTGATGACCTATAAAGCCCTGAATGGCTTGGGTCCGGGTTATTTGAGGGAACACCTGCTGCCGGCATCAAGTTCTCTTCGTCCAGTGCGCTCACATAGGGTGGGTCTTCTCAGGGTGCCGCCGGTAAAAGATTGCCGGCGGATAACACCCAGGGAGAGGGCCTTCTCTGTGGGTGCACCTGCCCTCTGGAACTAGCTGCCCGTGGAGCTTAGGACTGCCCCCGACCTTCGATCATTCCACCGGGACCTGAAGACCTGGCTCTTTGAGCTCTCCGGCCCAGGCTGAGAATTTTTAACTGGGGTTTTTATTTTTAGGGATAATTTAATCTTTATAAATTGTTTTTTAACTTTTGTACTTTGTATTGGTTTGATTTTAAAATACCCTGTAAACCGCCCTGAGTCCTTCCGGAAAGGGCAGTATATAAATTTAATAAAATAAATAAATAATAAATAAATTCCAATTTAATCAGAATCCATTCAGATGGAAACAAATTTCCATTAAGTAGGTTAAAACATTTACAGATCTAAGCAAAAAAATTCAGTCATTTCTTTTGGTTGATGGATATATACGTGTATTCAAGTTCTTCTCATATTTCATTTATTTTTTTAAAAAATAACCTTATTTCTTACTATAAAAATGGGTATTAAATTTCACATCCACCCCACCTTCCTCAAACCAGAATTCTAAGCAGAGAAAAAAAAAATAGTTAAAAAGATCAGACTGCCCCCCCTTTTCCTTTCTGTCTCTCTTGCTCTTAAAGCAACACAGCCAGCGGGGGGGGGGGGGGAGAGGGTAGAGACAGGAAAAGAAGAAGCAATTACACAAAAATCTCACCAATAACAAAATAGTTTTCTCTTTTTCACATGCATTTTCCATGAGTTCTGTCACACATCCTCCATGAGACTCTTCTCATGCAAATGCTTACTATTGCCTTTCCATTTCACTTTTACAGCAACAACAAACAAACAAAAATCTGCAGTTTACTGTTTCTTTCAGTCGGGGTGGGGAGAACTCACACACTCACTCACTCACTCACTCACACACACACACACACAGAGCAACAGGTTCAGCATATCCACACATTCACTTCCATTCAAACTGCTTGCATAAACACTTTCACATACAGATATTTCATTTCATACTTTCTCCTGACATATTAATAATTATTATTATAATTTCAAGGAACTGTTCAAAAGCCAGTGGGCTCCTTTTTTTTAAGCAACAAATCTCTTTCTTTGTTTTTAAGTAAGGCCTTTTTATTAATTATTATTATTAGACACAACACAGACAGATACACATACACTACCTCCACACTCCTCTAACAAAAATGGACTATATATTGCCTGGGATCCAACAGGCATATAAACTTCTTTTATTAACCTATATGTTTAGTGCTTTACATAGCCAATTTTTAAAACTTCCATATTTTGAGCAAAATGCACTAGTGCTTTTAATAGGATTTCTTGGCCACTCAAAATAACAATATTGAGTCATGGTACCTTTACTCTTATCCCAGGTGTATTTTCCAGATGAATCCATCCCATTCTGCTAGCATTTAAAACAGCAATACTTTATCACAATGCTTTTACTTTTACCTCAAGTATATAGTTTATTCTGCCAACCTTGCTCTCAAATGAAGTAATTAAAATTACCTAACTGTGGCCACTGAGTTCCCTCATCTTTTTGTTTTTGTCCCCAAATAAAATAACAACATTGAATCATCAGGTCTTTGTCTAAATCTTTTACCATTGTACTATAAGGAGGATGATTCCATCCAGCCAGGATCTTCCCCAGGGAACTGTGAGGAGGGATGAATCTCCTTTTCCCTGGTCTAGGGAGTTTCCTCTTTGATCCTTCTGTAGCTTCTTGGAAGGTCTCTTACCCATCAGTGGTTACTGTGTGGTTCTCTTATCCTTACCAACCTAATAAGACCACCTTATACTTCACCAAGTCACTTCCCCCTTTTCCGGCCAATCTCCTCGCGGAGGTATGGAAACGCGTACTCAGGAGTCCGCACTCACTTCGCTTTGCCAGCCCTTATGGCTCTTGGGGCGTCTCAGTCACACTCTCACAGGTCTCAGATTCACACCAGCCTACCCACCCAGCTGCCCAGGTAACTATGAAAATGCCCTGATTTTCTTACCTGGGTCTGTGCACAGAGTTTCCTGGCAATTGGTACTTGACCCACCTTGCCTTGCCAGTCCTTCAGACCCTCAGGACATTCACACCTAGTGTATGTATGTCTTGCCAGTCTTCCAGGACCCTTGTGGCATCCCCAAAAAAATGACCTGACTTCCTTTGTTCCTGGAATCCACTATTTAGTGTCCGGTTCTTCACGGGTACTGGGCCGGGGGTGGTCACCTTCCAGGAAACTGTCAAAATCGACGTGGTGCCTGTCGCCTTAGGGGTGACCACTCCCGAGGATCCAGGGGCTGTTTGAATATCCCAGGATGAGCCCCCAAGTTGTTTGGAACGTGGCTCAATATCCCAAAACAAACAAACTCACTTGGAATTCCAGTAACAAAGTTTTTATTTAAAAAGAAGCTGCCAGCTGAAACCCACACAGGAGTTCAGTCACACCTTACAGAGCTGTTTGACACATTTTTATATCCTATCTCTGACGCAGATTCCCCCCTCCCCTATCACACTTAATGCCCCTTCCCTATTCATCCAATAAACTATCCAGACCACCTAAAAGCACCGTCCCTCCCATGTTCCAGGAAGCCCCTTTGTACACATCCTATCTATCAAAATCTAATTTTTTGTTAACAAAGCTCGGCTCCTATAGTTAATTCTGTATTTCCTTTGCTTGCTGTTTAGGTTAGCTAGCGTTTTCAGCTTGTTACATTTATACTTGTCAACGTTTAGATGAGATAGAGAGACAATCACTATTACTTAGGATTTTCAGGTGGCTTCTTCTAATGTCCTTTAGACTCATTAGAAATTTCTGAATAATATTTTATTCCTTTCACTTCCTTCCTTCCTTCCTTCCTTCCCCCTCCCCTCTTTCATTCCTCTCTCTCTCCCTTTCTCCAAGGTGCAAAGACCTGTGTCCTTCTCCTCACCCCCCCTTGCAAGCTTCTGCAAAGCGCAAATAGACTCCATTTTGCAAGCCAAGTTAGGACAAGAAAGCGGACGGGCACAAACTTACATTTTTGAATGGGAAATCCACGGGAAGGCACCTCCCTGCTAAGTTTGATCCATAAGGTAGCGTGGGAGGCTCAGAGAAGTCTTAAAGTGCCGAAAAACTCATTCCAGAGGGCAAAACCTTCTTGGCTCCCCCCAACCTTTGCTCTCCAGCTGTCGTCTGATCGAGAAGCCACGTTTGTTTCTCTTTGCTTTCTCTCGACTCCTGCCGAGTGGTCTCAAAATCCTGGTCCTCGAACGAAAGGCAGCCCAACTCGTTTGCCCCCGCCAAACAGTTCGCCTTCTCAACACAAACATTCAAAGGGGTGTCTGCTTACACTGCGCACCCTTGCCTTGCAACTAATTACTCGGGAAATTTTCTCCGAAGAGCAAATCCCAAAGAATCTCCTTCGGTAGCCGGTAGAAGAGGCCTAACTGGTTTTGCAAATTCGAGCTACAGCTTTTCCATCACACGCCGCATCCACACAGCCCGAGAGAGGGTCGCTCCTAAGGGGCGAAACACTTCGGAGGGGGTGGTGGGAAAAAAGACCAACCAGAAAGGAGCAGCTGCCTTTTCGTGAAGCAAGCTTGCTGCGGCACATTCGCTTCTCCCTCCTGCCTTCTGCCAAGTTGGAGCTTTCTCTTTCTTTCTTTTTTCCCTTTGGAGGTGCAGATTTTCCCCACCCAGTAAGGCATGCATGTAGCAGTTAAATCCAACCACTTCCTTGACTCTAACCTTCTTTTCACCACATGGTACTTGGCGTGCAGCCTTGCTCTGCGTGGAGGACGGAGCCCCATCGGAGGCTTCCTGACCGAGGCTTTGGAGGGGCACCCAGCAGGGCAGGACAGCCTCCTGTACCCAGAACCCCCAGATGGCCACAGGTGGTGGCAAGGAGACAGCCTGGCTTCCCCTCGTCACTGCTGGCTGTCCGGTCTCTGCAGCCCAGCGACCCCCCTCCCCCCAGAGCTCGTAAGGCCGGAGTCACGGCTGGAGGTCCGCGCCTCCTCTTGGCCTCAGCCCTGGCAGTGTGCTTGCCATGATGAAACCAGCCATTAACTGACACACGAGGCGGGAAAAAGCCGTTTTCGGTGTGGCACGGATCTCCAGCCGTGACCCTGGCCTTACAAGCTGCAGCGGGGAGGGGAGTTGCTGGGCCGCAGAGCCCAGATGGCCAGCAGTGACAAGGGGAAGCCAGGCCATCTCCTTGCCACCACCCAGCGGCCTCCGGACAAGGCAGCCCGCGTTTTGGCAGGAGGTGAGTGCACCGTCAGGGCTGAGGCTGACAGGAGGTAAAGATCCGCAGCAAGCCAATACCATCCATTTCCACCCCCACGGATCACTGTGCCATTCCCCCTGCACCCACCACACAGATCTCCTTTCCCCCGCCGCTGTTCTTCCCCCATCCGCCACACAGATCTCCTTTCCCCCACTGCCATTCCTCCCCACCCACCACACAGATCTCCTTTCCCCCGCCGCTGTTCTCCCCCCATCCACCACACAGATCTCCTTTTCCCCATTTCCGTTCCTCCCCATCCACCACACAGATCTCCTTTCCCCTGCTCCCGTTCTCCCCCCACCCGCCGCACAGATCTCCTTTCCCCTGCTGCTGTTTGCCCTGCCACACATGGATTGCCTTGCCTTCCTTCTGGAGCTCGAATTCATGGCCACGGGGCAATTTTTCAGCACCCCAGTGGCCCGATCTGGGCTCCAGAGGCTTGGAAAAGGCCTCTGCTGCCCGGACTGGCCATGTGGGGGCCCTGCAAAATCGCTCTGCAGGCCTACCTGGACTTGCGCTGACAGCTGCCTCCACCATCCAGCCTTGCTCCAAGTCAGAGTGCAGAGAGAGAGAAAGAGAGCGCAGGAGCATGTAGAGAAGCGGAGGGGAGGAGCCTGGCCCCGCCTCCTTCCGGGGTGATGGCACACATGCCCACTGGGATGACTCCACGTGCCACCTGTGGCACACGTGCCATAGGTTCACCAACCCTGCCCTATACCATTTCAGACAAATGGCTGTCCAGTCTCTTCTTAAAAACTTCCAGTATTGGAACATTCACCACTTCTGGAGGGAGGTTGTTCCACTGATTAATTGTTCTAACTGTCAGGAAGTTTCTCCTTACTTCTAGGTTGATTTTCTCCTTGATTACTTTCCATCCATTGCTTCTTGTCCTGCCTTCAGGCACTTTGGAGAATAGCTTGACTCCCTCTTCCTTGTGGCAGCCCCTGAGATATTGGAACACTGCTATCATGTCCCCCCTCATCCTTCTCTTCATTAAACTAGACATACCCAATTCCAGCAACCGTTCCTTATATGTTTTAGCCTCCAGTCCCCCAATCATCTTTGTTGCTCTTCTCTGTACTCTTTCTAGAGTCTCAACATCTTTTGTACATTGTGGTGAGGAAAACTGGATGCAGTATTCCATGTGTGGCCTTACCAAGGCATTGTAAAGTGGTATTTATACTTCATGTGATCTTGATTCTATCCCTCTGTTAATGCAGCCTAGCACTGTGTTGGCTTTTTTGGCAGCTGCAGCACACTGCTGGCTCATATCTAAGTGATTGTCCACTAGGACTCCAAGATCCTTCTCACAGTTACTACTATTGAGCAAGGTACCACCTATACTAAACCTGTACATTTGGTTTTTCTTGCCTAAATGTAGAACCTTACTTTTTTCACCATTGAATTTCATTTTGTTAGATAGCGCCCAGTGTTCAAGTCTGTCCAGATCCTCCTGTATCTTAAGCCTATCTTCTGGAGTATTGGCTATTTCTGCCAGCTTGGTGTCGTCTGCAAATTTGATGAGTTCCCCATCTATCCCCTCATCCAAATCGTTGATGAAGATGTTGAAGAGCACTAGGCCTAGAAAAGAGCCCTGGGGCACCCCACTACATACTTCCCTCCATGTAGATGCGGTTCCATTGAGGACCACATGCTGAGTACGGCCGGTCAGCCAGCTACGAATCCATCTGGTGGTGATTCTGTCTAACCCACATTTTTCTATCTTATCAAGTAGAAGGTTGTGATCTACTTTATCAAATGCCTTACTGAAGTCCAAGTAAATTATATCCACAGCATTCCTCTGATCCACTAATTTTGTCACTTGGTCAAAGAATGCAATAAGATTTGTCTGGCATGATCTGTTTTTGACAAACCCATGTTGGCTTTTAGTAATGACTTTGTTTGCCTCTAGGTGCTCGCTGATTTGTTGTTTGATTATCTTTTCCAGAATCTTCCCAGGTATTGAGGTCAGGCTGATAGGTCTGTATTTTCCTAGATCTATTTTTTCCCCTTTTTTGAAGATGGGAACTACATCAGCTCTTTTCCAGTCCTCTGGTAGTTCGCCAGTGCTCCAGAATCTTTGAAAAATATACAGTAGTTCAGGGTTTCTGAGAAGACCACATCTGCCAGTTCCTTGAGAACCTTGGTGTGTAATCCATCTGGTCCTGGTGATTTTGACTTGTCTAGGTTGGATAGGTGCTCACTTAAGATTTTCTTGCCTATCTTAACTTGTGTTTCTATTCTGTTTTTTATGGTACTGTTTTTGATAGGTTGCATTATTTTTTTCCCTTTGTGTAAAGACAGAGGCAAAAAATGAGTTAAATAGTTCTGCTTTCTCCCTGTTGCTTGTCACCTTCTTGCCACTTTCCCCCACTAATGGACCAATCATTTCCTTAACTTTTTTCTTGTTTTTTACATGTTGAAAGAAGCTTTTTTTGTTATTTTTGACTTTGATCACAAGCCTGTAATGTATATTGGTGTTTTCTATATGTTGTGTTTGCGCTTGTTGCCCTGCTTGATAATTGCTTGCATTCAATTTCTAAGTGCTAGTTCACGTGTATGTTGTAACAGTTGCTAGCCGGCCCAGACTGGTTGTCTCCAGCCGGCTAAGTAGGTCTTTGGGTGGAAAACCTATGCTTCAAACGTATTCGTCGCCGCCTATCGGCCAACCGTATAAATAGCTACCCAGCAGCTCCCTTGTTGTTCTGACCTTCAAAAAAGCATGTTGTTGTTTTGAACCTTCCATCTCGCTCAATGCCTGCAACGAACTGGCTACACAACACTGGCAATGAGGATGGTATGTGCTGCTTCTCCGTAAGAGCCTGAAGTCACTAGGGGGTCAGACCAGCACAGAGCCTGGTAGGGAACAGCGTCCCCCCCCCTCGGTCTGCCTAGCAAGCCACGCTGGAGACCACCCCACCCTGAGGATCAGTCCCAGGGCCTACACAGAAGCCAGCAGCATGAGGCAGCGCGAGCCACAAGCCACGAAGACTTCTCACCATGGCGAAGGTTGGAAAGCTTGAACAATTCGACGTAATGCACCCAGAGAGATGGTCGTCCTACATTTCCCACATGCAAATCAAGTTGATTTGCTGAAGGCAGTGACCCTCCTCTGTGTGTGCGGCCCAGCCACCTTCGATATTAGAAAAAACCTGGTCGCGCCAGCACCATTGGAAACCATCATGTATGCAGACCTAAAGAAGAAGCTCCACGACCATTTCAAACCAAAGCTTTCAGTGATAGCGTGGAGGCATGCCTTTAAACAACACGAAAAACAACGTGACGAGTCGGCTACAGAATTCATTGCAGCACTTCGTCAAGCTTCGCGACTCTGCAATTTCTCTGACCTAGAGGAGCGACTAAGAGACCACTTAGTCTGTGGACTCAGGAACAGAGTGCTCCAACAAAAACTCTTTGCGAAGGAGACTCTCTCACTTCAAGAAGCCTTAAAGGAGGTTATGGCGGATGAAGCCGCTGGAGGGGCCATGAAGGCATTGCAGCCCTCCAAAAGCATGCCATCTACAGAAACCGTCCACGAGGACACCAAACAAGTGGAAGACACTGACTCGGACCATGAAGTCGACAAGATTCAGCAACACCACGAAAGAGGAACAAGGCCGGCTGACAAGGCAGTTCTGTTCCCAAGGTGCTTGGGCTGCGGAGGCCACCATCAATGTGCAGATTGCCGTTTCAGGACACCACGTGCCAGGCATGTGGAAAACCAGGCCACATCGCTACCGTCTGTAGAGGTTGCCAGAGGGACCGCCAGCCAGACGAGACTTTCAGGAGAGGTACCAGGGCCCCGACTAGGGTTCTGCTCCAGCTATTAGAGCATTTTTCGCACTGGTGCCCACCGACCTCTTAAACAGAAGTTACAACTGCAGGTCAAACTTCAAGGAGTTCCATGTAAAATGGAACTGGACACAGGCTCTGCTGTGTCCATCATCTCCATCACAACTTTTCAGCACGTTTGCAGCCACAGTAACAGATGGGTCAAGCTACGACCATCTAATATCCTACTTATTGACTTCCAGAATTCCAGAGTGGCGGTCAAGGGCGAGGCCACACTTGTGGTGAAGTTCAAGGGGTTTTCAGGCCCACTATATGTTATTGTGGTAGATAGCCAACAAACGAGCCTCATAGGGCTCGATTGGTTCGATGCATTGGGCATCCAGGTCACCGGCATTCACTGGACTCAAACAACAGATTTGTCTTCTGTCTGCAAGGAATTCGCAGATGTTTTTGGCCCAAGTTTGGGAGAGTACAAGGGTCCTCCGATAGCTTTTAAACTTAACCCCTAGGTCACGCCAGTTCGGGTTAAGCCCCGCTGTGTGCCTTTTGCGTTAAAGCATAAGATTGATGCAGAGCTGGACAATCTTGTTAGTCAGGGGTTTTTGCAGCCCGTAGACAGTGGGGCGTGGGAGACCCCCATTGTAATGCCACTCAAGGCCAACGGAGAGGTACGAATATGTGCTGACTACAAGTGTACCATTAACCGGGCACTACAGCAGCATGCGTACCCCATCCCAGTCATCAGCCATATTCTGGCATCATTGCAAGGAGGCTGTGTGTTCACTAAATTAGATTTAGCACAGGCCTACCAACAGCTGCCAGTGAACGAGACCACAGCAGCTGCACA
Source organism: Daboia siamensis (assembly GCA_024449315.1). Lineage (NCBI taxonomy): Eukaryota > Metazoa > Chordata > Lepidosauria > Squamata > Viperidae > Daboia > Daboia siamensis. The sequence goes on along the minus strand of JAKJMR010011661.1, from coordinate 2,970 downwards.
AACAATTGTCACACACAGGGGGGGCCTTCAAGGTAAAGCGCCTTCAATTTGGGGTAAGTGTAGCCCCAGGGATTTTTCAGGGAATCATGGAGCGCATGCTAAGGGCATTCTGGGGGGTCTGCCCCTACTTAGATGATGTACTCATCGCTGGGGAGTCCACAGAAGTTCTGGCTGAGCGGCTTACAGCTGTCCTTCAGCGGTTCCATGCCACGGGACTTAGATTAAGGAAAGACAAATGCAAGATTGGGGTTCCATCCACAGAATTCCTCGGGTTTCGAATCGATGCCGAGGGCATCCATCCTGCAGAGTCAACGCTGAAAGTGATACAACTGGCACCAAATCCTAGGTCCAAGGGAGAGCTTCAAGCCTTCTTGGGCCTCCTGAATTTTTATCATTCATTCCTCCCCAACAAGGCCACAGTGGCAGAGCTGCTAGACAAAAACTCCCCATAGCAGTGGACCAAGCTCCACGAAAGGAGTTTTCAGGCAGCCAAGGCGTTGTTGTCCTCGAACTTGGTGCTCACGGACTTTAACGAAAAGTTGCCAGTTTGCATCGCGTGTGATGCATCCCTATACGGGGTTGGAGCTGTGCTGAGTCACTTGTCGGAGGATGGGAGACAATCACCCATCGCCTATTACTCGAGGACCTTGTCCTCAGCAGAGTGCAGTTATGTGCAAATTCACAAAGAGGCCTTGGCCATCATGGCTGGGGTTAAGAAGTTCCATGACTATTTATATGGGAGGCAGTTCACGGTCTTTACTGACCACAAGCCCTTGCTAGGCTTGTTCACAATGGACATGCAGACACTTCAAATTCTGTTGCCATGAATGTTGAGGTGGTCTATTTTCCTTTCGGCCTACGACTACAGGCTGGTTCACAAACCTGGTAAAGAAATGGCCCACGCAAACGGCCTTAGCAGATTGCCCTTGCCACACGTGGAGCCCGATCCGACTCCCGCTGCATGCATTTTAGCAATTCAAGACTTGCCAGAGTTTCCCCTACATGCGGGAGATGTCGCTGCAGAAACGGCAGCCGACAAAATCCTAAGTCGTGTGTTGGCTTGGATTCATACAGGATGGCTTGAAAATAGCGGGGGCACCGAGTTCCACAGTTTTTTCATTTGGAAAAATGAGCTTTCAGCGCATAAGGGGTGCATCCTTTGGGGCAGTAGGGTTATAGTCCCCAGTTCACTCAAGCCCAGGGTTCTCCAGTCTCTGCACGAAGGCCATCCAGGCATCGTCCGGATGAAGGCACTGGCGAGGAGCTACCTCTGGTGGCCATGGCTAGATAAAGCTATCAAGGCCCAAATACACGGGTGTCACACATGTCAATAGTCCAGACCGGAGATGCTGCAGGCCCCTGTCCACTGATGGGAGGAAACACGCACACTGAGGTCAAGGATCCATATCGATTTTGCCAGGCCCTTTCAGGGACAGTTGTTTTTAATAGTGGTCGATAGCCACTCTAAATGGATTGAGGTGGTTCCAATTCCCAATATGACTACTGCAAGGAGTATCCAGGTGTTGTGGTCACTCTTTGCAATGCATAGGCTTCCGGATGTCATAGTCTCCAACAACAGAGCCCAGTTCACCGCATCAGAATTCCAGGCCTTTCTCAGGGCCAATCTCATAAGGCACGCCACGTCGGCTCCCTTTCACCTGTCGTCAAACGGGCAAGCAGAATGGATGGTTCGTACAACCAAAGAGTCCCTTAAATGCATTTCTACAGGAGACTGGCACCACAGGCTGGCCGATTTCATTATGCCAGCATACAACGCCTTGTACGGCTACAGGCAAGAGCCCTGCAGAGCTGCGTTGGCGAAAGAGACTAATAACAAAACTGGACAGACTGCACCCCAATAGAGTAGCCTCTGACACAGCACGTCTGAAGGCACCTAGGTATTTACAGGTGGGGGACCGGGTTTGGACTCGGAACTACGGGCAAGGGCAGTTGTGGGTATCATCAAAAATTGCTATAAAGTGTCAGGACCACTCTCCTACGAGGTGGTTCTGGAAGATGGGCGAGTCATTCCCCGACATGTTGATAAGTTGCGCTGGCGACTAACAGAGCAGTCGGCTCAGGACTCCCAAGGGGAGCAGACCTGGAGTCCACAACCTCACACTTCAGCAGAGCAGTTTGGACGCTCTGAGACATTTTGCGCAACAAAGAACAGGGCTGGGGCCGTAAAAGCACTTTCCCCGACCAGACCGCAGAGGCTGGGCAGTCACCCAACACCCAGTAGCAGCCATGCCGATTTAGCCGCACCTTTAGACTTTGGGCTAGGCTGACCGGGACAGGCCAGCCAAAGGGACTCGAGTTGTTTTGACTCCACCGAACCACAGAGCTCGGTTCTACCAAGCACGGCAGATGAACTGGTAGACCGGGAGATTCCGGCAACCCCTCGATGCTCTGAATGAGCCCGAAGACCCCCCAAATATCTTCAAGATTTTGTAACCAAATAATTGTGTGTTCCACCCAGGGGGAAGGGGTGTAATGTATTGGCCTTTTGTATATGTTGTAAGTGTTTGCTCTTGTTGCACTGCTTGCTAATTGCTTGCATTCAATTGCTAAGTGCTATTTCACATGTATGATTGTAACGGTTGCTAGCTGGCCCAGACTGGTTGTCTCCAGCTGGCTAAGTGTGTCTTTGGGCGGGAAACCTATGGTTCAAATCTATTGGTCGCCGCCTATCGGCCAACTGTATAAATAGCTGTGCAACAGCTCCCTTGTTGCTTCTGTTTGTTCTGACCTTCAATAAAGCATGTTGCTGTTTTGAACCTTCCATCTCGCTTAATGCCTGCAAAGAACCGGCTACACAACAAAGCCTTAGTTCATTTTGAGCCTTATTTATTTATTTATTTATTTATTTTATTACATTTATATCCCGCTCTTCTCCGAAGACTCAGGGCGGCTTACAAGCTTAGCCTGTATGAGGGTATTTACCTCCACAGGATTCAGATTCTTTATTCC
>JAKJMR010011648.1:0-17009 GCA_024449315.1 Daboia siamensis | reverse complement strand
ATACTTATTCAAATGCTAAATGAAACTTTTTAGTCCCATATTTATTCTGAATATAATCAATCCATCTCCTCCATTCCACAATGTATCTCTGTTGCGATTGGTCTTTCAAATACTCTGAAATCTTTGCCATTTCCGCCAAGTTGGAAACTTTTAAAGTCCACTCTTCTATAGTCGGCAGTTCTTCCTTCTTCCAATATTGCGCTACTAAGAGCCTCGCTGCCGTGATTAAATTCAACATCAACTTAGTATCTATAATAGTAGTATCTGTAATAATACCCAATAAAAACAATTGCGGAGAAAACTTTATCCTTTTCTTAAATATTGTTTGCATATTCCACCAAATTTTGATCCAAAAAACTTTAACCTTTTTACAAGTCCACCATATATGAAAATACGTTGCATCCTCACAACCACACCTCCAACATTTGGGCTGACAGTTCGGATACATACTTACTAATTTTTTAGGATCTAAATGCCATCTATAAAACATTTTATAAAAGTTCTCTCTTAAATTTTGGGCCTGTGTGAATTTTACATTTCTGACCCAAATCTTTTCCCAAGTATCCATTGTTATAACTTCTTGAAAATTCTGAGCCCACTTTATCATACAGTCTTTAACCAATTCCGTTTCTGAATCAATTTCTATCAATGCATTATATATCCTTTTTGTATGTGCTTGACCTTGATCTCTAATTTGTTTCACCAAATTATCATCAATCATTGAGAAACCAACTTTCTGGTCCTCTTTCCACCTTGCCTGTAGTTGCCCATACTGAAACCAAGTTTCTACAATCTTTTCTTCTTTTAAGATGTTATATGGCTTTAGTTGCCATACATTCCTTTCTAGACTTAAAATTTCCTTATATGTAGTCTCATCATGTTTAAATCCCACATTTATATTTTCTATTGCGTGTTTAGGTATTGCCCAAATAGGTATCTTGTAATTTAACTTATGTCTATACTTTTTCCAAACTCGCAACAGAGCATGCCTTAAAATATGCATCTTAAACACATTGTCCACCTTCTTATCATACAATAAATATGCATGCCAACCAAATAACAAATCATAATCCTCAAGATTTAATAATCTCCCTTGTGTTAAATTAAACCACTCACTTATCGATGACAAAGCAGCAGCCTCATAATATAATTTAAAATTAGGCATTTTAAGACCACCTCTTTCTCGCGTATCTTGCATTATCTTAAATTTAACTCGTGGCTTTTTCCCTGCCCAAACAAATTTATTAATTCCTTTTTGCCATTCCTCCAAATTTAGGTCCTTTTTAAGTATAGGTATCATTTGAAATAAGAATAAAAATTTTGGCAATACATTCATTTTCACTGCTGCAATTCTTCCCAATAAAGATAATTTTAGTTTTTTCCAACTATCTAATTCTTTCTGTATTTTTCCCCATAACTTTTCATAATTATTTTTGTATAACTTCACATTTGAGGCTGACAGATATATCCCCAAATATTTAATCTTTTTAACTATTTCAAATCCCATTATCTCTTCTAAAACAGCCTTTTGTGATACAGTCATATTCTTAGACAATATTTTAGTTTTTTGTGTGTTTATCTTAAATCCAGAAACTTTCCCATATGACCTTATTATCTCCATCAATTCTACAACTGAATAATCCGGCTGAGTTACTGTAACAACCAGGTCATCCGCGAACGCCCTCAATCTATAATCCTGATCTCTTATTTGAATTCCCCTAATTTTATTCGAATCACGTATTTTAATCAGTAATATTTCCAATGTTAGAACAAATAATAGAGGTGACAATGGACACCCCTGCCTTGTGCCCTTTTCAATATTACATGGTTCAGTCAAACTGTTATTTACTATTATACGGGCTGTTTGCTTTTGGTATATTGCCCTAATTGGTTGTAAAAAATTTTCCCCAAATTCCATTTTCTCTAATACTTTCATCAAAAATTGCCAATCCAATTGATCAAAGGCTTTTTCAGCATCCAAAAAGATCAGCGCTGCGGGGATCTGGTTGTTTCTTTCCAAAAATTCCAATAAATCTACAATATGTCTCACATTGTTCTTCATTTGTCTACCACTTATAAATCCAGTTTGATCACTATGAATCACTTGTTGTATTACCCTCATTAATCTATTAGCTAAGATTTTAGCAAATATCTTGTAATCAGTATTCAAAAGCGATATTGGTCTGTAATTTTTAGCTTGGGTGGCATCCTGATCTTCCTTCGGAATCAAAGAAATAAAAGCAGTCTTCCAGGATGGAGGTACCCCTCCTCCCATTTGAATTGTCTTAAACAATTCCCTTAAAGGTTTCACCATTTCTAACTGTAAATTTTTATAATACACAGCAGTCAATCTGTCAGTGCCCGGCGCTTTACCCACTTTCAATTGTTTAATTGCTAAAAAAATTTCTTCATCAGTTATCAATTGATTCATCCCTTCCTTTTGTTCTTGCGTAAGAACAGGAATATTAGCTTTTGTCAAATAATCATCTATATCTACATCTCTAATCTTATCTCTAGCATACAACTTAGAATAAAAATCCACAAAAGTCTTTTTAATAAGACTCTGCTGATACACTACTTTACCCTTATGTTCTATTCTATCTATATTAGAAGCCCTTTGCTTCTTCCTTAACAAGTAAGCTAACCATCTACCTGGTTTATTAGCATTACAAAAAGTATTATGTCTAGCATATCGCAAATTAGTTGCCACTTGATCTGCCATTAACTTGTCAAACTAAGCCCTTAATAAAGTAATTACCTCTTTAATCTTCCCATCAGATGGGTTCAGAATTAAAGCCTTTTCTTTTTCCTTAATTTCATCCTCTAATTCTTTCCTCCTAAATTCCAATTTACGTCTATGTTTATTATTCAAATATATTAATACACCTCTCATATAAGCTTTACTTGCGTCCCAAACCATCTCAATAGAAGTACCTTTATGCATATTAATTTTTAAAAATTCCTTCATCTGTTTTTTACACTCTTCCACATTTTCCTGGTATCTAAACAAATTTTCATTTAAGTGCCAAGACCGTCTATCTCTGTTATCGTTTTCTATCTATAACCATACTGGACTATGATCAGATATAGTTCTTGGACAAATCTCGATCTTCTTAATCCTAGAAAAGAAATCATTACTAATTAATACGAAGTCAATCCTGGAAAAAGATTGATGCCTGTCGGAGAAAAAAGTAAAGTCTTTTTCTTGCAAATTCCTTTCTCTCCAAACGTCTCTCAATTCCAGGTCATCCTTCATCTCAAAAAAAGATTTAGGCAGTTTAGCATGACTTGGGATGCTTTAAACCCCCCCCCCCCCTTGTCCATTTGTACATCCAAAATGCCATTCCAGTCTCCCATAAAAATACAAGATTTATAATCCCACTGAATAATCTTGCTGTGTAATAAGCTGTAAAAATCTCCTTGTTTTTGATTAGGAACGTATAGTCCAACCAAAAGCGTTTTCTTGCCTTCTATTAACAGTTCAATCATAACATATCTTCCTTGTTTATCTGCTTCAATTAAAGTCGCTGTCAAAGTATTCTTAACATAAATGACCACTCCATTTTTCTTATCAGTCGCAGAAGCAATAAACTATGTACCCAACCTCAAGTTCACCAAATACTTTTGATCCGACGCTCTAATATGTGTTTCTTGTAAGCAAATAACATCGTTTTTAAATTGCTTTAAATATTGAAATACTTTCTTTCTCTTATGTGGTGAATTTAAACCATTAACATTCCAGGTTAGAAGTTTTGTCGCCATCTTTTGCGACCTGAAACTTCTGGAGCACCTCTTCCAAAATCACCTGCACTCTCTTAGGTCGCGCTCCTCCCACCGCTTCACTATAAGTAGGCTTTTGAGGTGCCGTCACAACTCTCTGGTGTTCTTGCTCTTGTCTCATTCGTCTAGCAGCAGCACGTGTCATTCTTTGGTCTCTAACCTCCTCCGATGGTACTGAAATTTGATCCACTCCTGTACTTTTCTGAAATTCTCCATCTTTCAGCTGCATAACTCCTTCAGCACCTTGTATGCTCTCACTTTGTGGTTGATGTTCTCCTGCGCCATTCTTCTTTTTAGATTCCAAAAGTGGTATAGGGACTGCCTTTAGAACATTATCATAAAAAACACGTGCCTGTAACACCATGAGAAGACGATGTCTCATGCCTGCATACATCACCACCATACCCACTGGAATCTCCCATCTGAACTGAATATCCCGTCTTCTTAGTTCTTCTGCCAAAAAAGCAAACTCCTTCCTTCTCCTTAAAATTCTTGGAGGGATCTCTTTTAAAATTAAAACTTCTTGTTCTGCAATTGCGAATTTGTTATTATAAAAAGCTTGAATGACCTCACTTCTAATTGCTCTCTTTGTAAAATAAACCACCACATCTCTGGGTAATTTCCTTTGTCTTGCAATCCATGAGTTAACTTGAAATATTTTATCTATATCCTCCATGATATCTTCTGCTGAACACCCCAAAATGCCTTCCAAAGCTTCTGAAACTACTTTTTTCAAATTTTCCTTAGAATCCTCTTTTAAGCCTCTGATTCTCACAGTGAACTCCATCTCTCGGTACTGCACCAAGGTTAAATCGTCGCCAATCTTATCCATCACAGTTTCAGCCTCCGTCATTTTAGCATCTAATCTGATATTATTTTGGCTGAGATCTTCCACTCTCTCGTCCAAACGCTCTATACAAACAGCCATGCCTTGAAATGCAAGTAAGATGTCTGCCCTCATTTCTGTAAGCTTCTCCTCCATAAGTTCAGCTAATTGTTGGGATTGCTTTTTCAAAGCCTCTTGCAAAACATCCTGCAAATCTTTTACTGTCAAAGCTGGTGCAGGTGCAGGTGCAGGGGGGGTCATTAAAGCCTGCAACGAAGATTGCTGTACCGGGGAAGCCCCCGCACTTCTGGGAACTTTAGATGATTTGGCAGCCATTTTCACCCACTTAAATCTGTTGCGCACTTTCACTTTTTAAAATCTCCACAAAATCCACTGAGTTAAAGAACATATAGTTGCTCTGACATGATTCTCCTGTACAGCTCTGCCTGCATCCAAGTAATCCAAAGTTCACTCTCGCTGGCAGGGATGGTTGCTGCGTCCTGCTCTGCTCCAAAGCCCTGGAGCAGAGGCGTCCTGAGGTCCGGAGCAAACTCAGGCTTCGGGGGAGCTCAATCCTTCAACCGCTAGAGTTTCAACTCTGGCGATCCAGGAGAGCTCTACCCCTGCCTGGGCGCTCACCCCCTCCTCTTCTCCTGAGGAGGGGGCTTCCAAGCCGCCAAAACAGCTGATCGGCACTGTTTTTGGCGATTCTACGGAACGACAGGGCTGACAGCCTAAATGGCTGCCGGCAACGGAGCCTTGCCACCCGGAAGTCCCATGTCTGATTTTCTTTAAACCATTGATCAGTGAGGAGTTCTCGCTTTCTTTACCCCAGGGTCATCAGGATTAGAGGTCCTGCGAGGTGTGAGTTGGGCCACAGTTTGTGGACCAGAGATAATTGCCTCGTGAACTTCTTCGTGTTCGCTTTTGTACTGTGGCAATCTCAATAGTGCATCAGCTAGGAAGATTTTTCTTCCTGGTATGTACTTTAGAGTAAAGTTAAAACGGTTGAAGTACTGTGCCCATTGTGCTTGTTTTGGGGACAATTTGCAGGGAGTTTTTAGTACCTCTAAATTTTTGTGATCTGTCCATACTTCAAAAGGCACCTTGCTCCCTTCTAAGTAGTGCCGCCAGTTTAATAGCCCCCACCTAATAGTGAAGGCCTCCTTCTCCCAGACTGTCCATCTCTTCTCACTTTCAATAAATTTCTTAGAGGTGTAAGCACAAGGTTGCAGGACTCCACTTTTATTCTTTTGCAATAACACCGCTCCGACTGCCACGTCGCTGGTGTCTGCTTGAATTACGAAGGGCTCCCCTGGGCAGGGGTGCTTTAGGACCAGTTCAGCTGCAAATAGTCTTTTTAAATTCTCAAAAGCTTTCTGACAAGTTATAGTCCATGCTAGCGGTTGGCCAGGTCACGGTTTTCCCCCTCCCTTGCCTGTTATGAGTAGTTTTGTAAGAGGTAGAGCAATCTTGGCAAAAGAAGGAATAAATTGATGGTAGAAGTTGGCAAACCCTAGGAAGCTCTGGAGCTGTTTGCGGGTGTTTGGGGGCTGCCATTCAGTTATGGTTTTTACTTTGGCTGGGTCCATTTCAATACCCTCATTGGAAATTCTATAGCCAAGATAATCTAATCGGGTTTGGTGAAATTCACATTTTGACAATTTTACATAATGTTTGGCATTCAATAGTTTCTTTAACACTTCTCTGACCAGTTTTATGTGGTCAGTCATATTCATGCTGTATATTAGGATGTAATCAAGGTATACTAGGACCCCTTTGTATAGGTGTTCATGTAGGACCTCATTAATCAACTGCATAAATACGGCTGGGGGCCCCTGAAGTCCAAATGGCATCACTTTGAATTGGTAGCTCCCCAAGGGGCAGTTGAAGGCGGTCTTCCACTCATCCCCCTCCTTTATTCTTACCCAGTAATATGCTTCTCTCAGGTCTAACTTGGTGAAGACGCTCCCCTTCGCCAGGTGGGCTAGCAAGTCTTTCAGGAGGGGGAGAGGGTATTTATTTTCCACATTCACAGCGTTTAGGCCTTTATAGTCCATGCAGAGACGTAAAGACCCATCTTTTTTCTCTTTGAACAACACAGGGGCTCCCACAGTAGACTTGGCCAGTTCAATGAATCCCCTCGCTAGGTTTGTATCCACATATCACTGCATCTCCTCCCTTTCAAGGGGGGACATAGCGTACATTCTTGGACAGGGGAGTTTGGCCCATGGTAACAGTTCAATGGAACAATCATTGGGATTGTGAGGAGGCAAGGTGTCACATTCTTTTTCACTAAACGCCTCTGCTAGGTCCTGGTACTCGCTGGGGATGAGCGGCTCGCCAGGTGGCTGTAAGGCAGCCATGTGCGCTCACTCATTGGGTGGGCTAAATTTTCCTGTAACATCTGTTGAATCAATGGGGTGATCAGGCCCTATAGGTAGTCTCACAGTTCTCATTCCCTTTTCCCACCAGATCAATGGCTTCCATTTGTCTAGCCAGGCTAGTCTTAGGATCACAGTCTCAGACATGTTTGGAGCTACCAGGAAGTGAATAAACTCCCAGTGCTGGCCTATTTCCAGGTCTAAGGGCTCCGTTAATTGCGTGACTAAAGTCCCTCACATTAGGGAGCTATCGGCTTGCTCGAACCTCACAGGTTTGGAGAGCGGCTTAGCCCGTATGCCCAGTCTCAAGGCACATGACAGGCTAATGATGCATCGGGAGCAGCCGGTATCAAGTAGCACTTTCAGGTCTACTTGTGCCCCTGACTTAGGGATTATGAGTTTAGCAGGCAATAAAAAAGGTAGGATGCGTCAACTCACCATTGGGTGATTCTCCCCTTCATCGTTGTTGTCAAAACCGGGTAAAGTGGGGGGGTGTCTGGTCGGTGGGCCAGCGTCCTCCTGGGTGGGGGACGTTACCTGGGTAACGGGCTCCTGGGTGGCCCAGTTGGACTTTTCTCTTGATGGCTGCTGTTTGGGTTTCTTCCTCGTTGTTGGATCTGGTCTAGTCTGCTGTTGCAGGTAAGGAACTGGGCAGTTCGCTGCTCGATGTCCCTGCTGTCCACATTGAAAGCACTTGATTGGCAAACCTGTAGGTGGTCTAGGTCTTTCAGCAGTAGCAGTCGTTGAGGGTTTTAAGGGGGGTGGTAGCCATCTGGATCCTGGTTTTGGCACAGCTTCAGGTGGGGGAGGCTTTTTATAGCTGGCAAGCTGGACATCTAATTTCACCGCTGCCTGGTACCTTTCATGCAGCTGGTCGGGTACAACTTGGTAGATACATGACTGAGAAAGGTGGTCATCTAACCCTTCTCTAAAATGATGAATTATTGATTGCTCAGGCTATCTCTGTTTCTGACCTGCCATCTTTCGAAACTCCCGCACGTACTCTAGGGCAGGCCAGCCAGCTTGCTTTATCTTATGGATTTGTTCTTCCGCTTTGAGGGCAATGGATGGGTCCTCAAATCTTTCCATCAGCCTCAGGAGGAAAAGGTGGGGGTCCTCCCATTCAGGGGCCTGCTCGTTATATAAATTGTTCAACCATTCAGATGATTCAAGTGAGAGCGTACTTGGCTGAGGAAAAGAATCAGTTTCTCTGGGTCCCCATTGAAGGTTACTCTGAAGGGTGGGCTCATCATTGCTTGCTGGGGCCCCCATTGCTGCTGGCCCCACCCTAGTTGTTGGTTCAATAGCTGCTGGGGCCCCCATTGCTGCTGTCTCCCCTTGGTTGTTGGGTCAACGGTTGCTGGGGGCCCCACTGCTGCTGTGCCCCCAGCTGTTGCTGGCCCCCTCCTGATTGTTGATTCATCAGCTGCCAGGGCCCTCACTGCTGTTGTTGTGTCTCCAGTTGCTGCTGGCCCCACTCTGATTGCTGATTCAATGGCTGCCAGCACCCCACCCACCCCCGTTGCTGGCCCCACTGGTCCTGCTGTACGCTCAGGGGTTGCACGTTTGGGTCCTGCTGCTGCCACCCTTGCTGTTGTCCTCCCACCAGCTCCTGATCTCCAGGCTTCTGCACCACCCCCAGCTGTTGCAAGGCTTCTATTGCTGGGGCAAGCTCAGAGGTTGTTGGCCTTTCACTTGTGGGGGCTTCCCAACCTCCCATTGCTGCAGAGGCCCCAGGCTGGGGTCCTCTGTCTCTATGTGTCTGGAGGGCTTGGCAGGGGACTCCTGGGTCTGTCAGGCAATCTGAACTGCTGACAGGATTTTCCACTCACCTGAGTATTCAATCTCAGCTGGCCTGGCTGCTCTGAGGCGCCTGGAATCTTCACTGTGCTTAATCCACTCTGACAACCAGACCAATTCTCCTGCTTGTTTGGGTCTAGCTCCCAGCTGGCAGGATTGCTGAAATTCTTTCCCTGCCAGCTTCTTTGCTGGCCCTTCCCCCACTGGGGTGGCTGCTGGTGCCGGGGAGCTGGCTTCAGGCAATTTTTCTCCTTCCATTATGGGATCATCCTCAACTCTTTGCCAGACTGCCTCCCAAACGTGGAGACAGTGACGGGAGGTCGGGACTCCCTAATTAGTTTAAAAAGTAGTGTGGATTCCAGCTTGACGTCAAGTTTCCGATGTATGGGCTTTTCAAGTGACTCTGAGGCATTGTTTACCTTAAAAGTCCTTTATTCAGCCTAATACACCGGCAAATGCTTGCTCGAAGGAAGCTGGAATCTGAAATCTCCACCCCTTGCACAATATATTAAAACACAATTCTCCACCTTTTTAATTTTGTCATTAATCATATTCTCCAATTAATTTAAAGAATCAGTTTCCCTTCTGTTAGAAAACCTGCCAAGGTCTTATCTTCTGTAAATTCAGATGGCCTTGAAGGTACAATCCTCCTCTTCCCCCCCTCCCAACCTTAAACTCAATCTCTTAAAGCAATACACAAGTTTAACATATGAAATGGCTACTTCTTCATCTCTTGTCAAGCAATAACATTCGATGTTAGCAGCGTTGACATCCCTCCTCACAGCATCTCCTTAAATGCTATTCTCCAGGTGATCCTTGTGAGGAGGGGCAAGGCCAGTCAGGGTCACCCAGCGCTGAGTCTGCCTCCTCTCCATTCTCAGGGATTGGGTGGGGGAGGCATTTGCTCATCTCCTGAGCTCTGCCACTCCTCTGCTCTGCTGCCTGTCCTTTCCCTCTCCTTCCCCAGTCAGCCTGCACCCTCTCTTCCTCCCTGCCTACTCTTCTGAGGCCCGAGGTACCCAGGACTGCCTTGTCCTCATCACCAGGTCATTCCTCATGGGCCATAGGGACTGTGCCATCCTCCTCCATTGGCCCTGACTCCATCTCTCCCTCCTCCTCAGACAGCTATGACAGTGGCACTGTGCATTATGGCCAAACATTTCCGCTTTGGTCTTGTCAGTCCAAAGGACAGTGTTCCAGAAGTCTTGTGATTTGTTCAGATGCAACTTTGCAAACCTAAGCTGTGCTGTCATGTTCTTTTTAGAGAGAAGAGGCTTTCTCCTGGCAGCCCTTCCAAACAAACCATACTTTTTCTGTCTTTTTCTAATTCTACTGTCATTATAGAAGATGACCAGGCTGAGCCTGAGGGAGGGGTCAAACATGTCATAAGTCTTGTGTCCCTTCATGCCCACAAGATATCTAAGTCCAGCCTACCTTGAATTCCGTTGACTCTTGTCTGCCACCAATTTCCTTTGACCGTTAGTGGTTCAGATTCTTCTAGAGAGCTCAAGATTTGAATAAATCTATATATTCATTTGAACTGCCTGGCCTCCTGGCTTCTTGTGCTTGACATTAATCTGAACTACTCCCTTCTACACCAAAATTTTTCATGGACCCCAGAACACCCAAGCCATGGCTTCAGATCCCAGAGCTGCAGCAACAGCAGATGAGCCAGTGTGATGATTCCCTTGGACAATTCCCCAGATACCTCTTTAGATGTCAGCTCGGGGGAGTATGAGCCAATTCCTGGCACACCAGGACCTGAGTTAATTGATGGCTCTGAACAGCCATCCAGAAGGGATTTGGCTGAGACTCCAGCTGGGGAAAGCTTGCAGTTGCAGATGGGCACAGCAAAGAGGAGGAGGAACTGCCTTCTGCACCTGATCTGAGAACATGTAGGGCAGAGGAAAGGCAGGAGCAGACAAGGTCAGCCAGACTACTCGAGAGAAGAAAGCCCCACCCGTCTTGATGGGCTGCACTGGAAGCTGGCTATTTATCACAGTAGATGGAGGCATTGCTGGAAACATCACGTTTTTTTCCTAGCTGTGTGTTTTCTGGTCTCTGGGATTCCTGCCTCATTTTGGATTGACACTGTGTTTTGACTTGAATTGTGCCTTAGAAATTCTGGACTTTTCTTGCCTTGTGAGCTCTCTTGTGTTGTGTATTTAAGTTTGCTTGGTGGATTTATTTTGTTTGAGAAACTTTCAATTGCTTTGTGAACTCTTTGGCCATTGCTCTGTGGACTAACATTGGTCTGCTTGTGACTGGACATAATTGGGTCAACCTTGGATTTTTTGGTGAAGGGAATTGCTGGGGAATATTAATAAACTCACTGAACCACAGTAATGTCTCTGTGTGAGTGAGTGGGACACCACAGCCAGATATATGCTCTCTCAGCAGGCATCAAGACAGTATAGAAGATGAAGTGAGGAATTTAGCAGCCAGTGTTCACCAACTGATTCAGTAAGTACAGATACTGACTCAACAAGGGCCTCCTTAGCAACTGCAATAACCTACCCCACCCGCCCAGGCACAACTGCCAGTTGCCGCTGCACTCATCCCCAAGACTCCCAGTTGCCTACCACAGAGAGTCACGGGACAGTCTATCAATATGAGAACATTCCTAGCTTTGATCTGCAACAACTAGACTTCTTGGGTTACTGTATTTCCACAAGGAGCATCCAGATGGACCCCCAGAAGGTCCAAGCTGTCCTAAACTGGCAAGCCCTCCACACAGCCAAATATGTCCAGTGCTTCCTGGGCTTTGCTAATTTATAGAGAAAGTTTATACCTGAGTTTGCTTATAAAGCCAAGCCCCTGACCCAATTGACAAAGAAAGGAGTTAAATTTGCTTGGACTTCTACACACCAAACAGCATTTGAAGAGTTAAAGCAGGGGTGTCAAACTGTCAGCCCGTGGGCCGGTTGCATCATACGGAGGCTGCGCCCACCCCAGCTCTGGCAATGGAAAAAAGTCACGGTATGTTGTGACACATCATGTGACGTGGTGAGTTTGACACCCATGAGTTAAAGCAACAAGTTAAAGCAAAGAGCCGTGGTGGCATAGTGGTTAGAATGCAGTACTGCAGGCTACTCCTGCTGACTGCCAGTTGACTGCAGTTCAGTTTTTACCAGCTCAAGGTTCACTCAGCCTTTCATCCTTCTGAGGTCAGTAAAATGAGAACCCAGATTGTTGGGGGCAATATGCTGACTCTGTAAACTGCTTAGAGAGTGCTGTAAAGCACTGTGAAGCAGTATTTATTTATTTATTTTTATTACATTTATATCCCGCCCTTCTCCGAAGACTCAGGGCGGCTTACAAGCTTAGCAGTAGCCTTCATTCTATGTATATGCCTGCTTGTTAGGGCTTTCACACACACCCCAAGCGGCATTATTACAAAGTCAGCTTATTGCCCCCAACAGTCTGGTTCCTCATTTTACCTACCTCGGAAGGATGGAAGGCTGAGTCAACCTTGAGCCTGGTGGGATGCGAACCTGCACTAATTGCAGGCAGCTGGTGTTACTTAAGGAGGCATTAGCCCACTGCTCCACCATTAGCCCACTGCTCCACGTCACATGACGTGTCACAATATACCGTGACTTTTTTTCCATTGCCAGAGCTGGGGTGGGCGCAGCCTCTGTATGATGCAACCGGCCCACGGGCTGACAGTTTGACACCCCTGCTTTAACTCTTCAAATGCTGTTTGGTGTGTAGTATATAAGTCTAAGTGCTATTGCTATTGTCATTTTTGCCCGCCAGCACTCCTTCAACAACTAGACACACCAAAGAGATTTTTTTTGTTCAGACACTTCAGATCTTGCCATTGGAGCTGTTCTTTTATAGTAGTATGAGTACATACCATATTTTAATGGGGCTATAGCCTCGCCTTCTAGTGATGTCACTTCCACATTCCCCCCCCCCCATAGTATACTGTGACATCATTCCCCTCCACCCCTCCCTTTCCCATAACCCCTTTCACCCAGGAGGTACTGTGGAGAGAGAAAACAGCCTTCTCCCTTATGCTTTCGTCTCCAGAACCTTGACTGCCAGAGAACGGAATTATAACATTTTCAATAAGGAACACCTTGCTGTTAAATCCATATTCCAACACTAGAGACACTTCCTAGAAGGCACATGCTTTCCTTTTACTGTATAGAGGCAGTCACACTTGCTGATGAGCAATTGATCAAGGGCACTTGATTAGCAGCACATGGTTGCTATTTTGCTTCTTCATACCTATGGAAGCAGTAAGGGTGTACTACGTTTTTCACACATGGCTTCTCCATTTTGGCTTTCTTTTTGTAAAATAAATGATGACATGGTATAATATGTCATGTGTTGTTGTACATCTGAAGTTGTATTTACCTACTTTTAAGAACTTCTAAAGACCAGCTGATTTTTACTATGTCCTAATACATAAAACCAGGGTGTACTTTCTTTTTCACATGTCTGTAGCTTTACAGGGAATGGTGTAATGTATTGGCCATAATACATTGGCTGACTATCATCTGGTCCTTTCCACAATATGAAAATGAACTGTGTAACCGGAGCTCTCTTACCATTTTGTGACTTTACAGGCTTTTTAGCCTTGATTCATCTCACTGACTCTTTTGCCCTAACTACCCCCCCTTTCTTCCTCTCCCCTATGGTTTTGGAAGGCCCGGGTTACAACCACTGTGGGAGAGTGGTTGAGATTTTCCAGCTGCTACCTCCTAGAGGTGAGAGCTCTAGGCGGTATTGCCTACCCCGGTTGTATGTTCCAGGCTGCTCCCCGGTTCTGACCGTGGTGAGAGGGCGGGAATCGATCTGTTCCGGGGTTACCCAGCTCTAGTGGCAGTGGAGCTGGGTTTGCACTCTGGACACTTTCCTGCTATTTTGAGATCCTCCCGTTTCGATCTGGGTCTGCCTTTTTGCCGGACTTGTCTAACAACTACCATGTGTCTTACTTACCCGAGCACAGTTCTGTTCTCCCTCAGGGGGGGCCCCCCATCCTGGGTGCGACCCGCCTCACTTTTTACGCTTCCTCTTGATGAAGGGCCCGATTGCTGGGACCCTGAGAGATGGTTGGGCAGGGGCAGGGGCCTCCGGTATAAATCTAATAAGAGGCCCCTGGTTACTTTTTTAATCAAATTTTTTGTGAGGTTAGGGAGGGGGGAGGGTCGTGGTTGTTTGGAAATGAGGGGTAATCCACCAACCGTTGTTCAGGCCAGGTCTGGAATGGATCGCGGGGGGGAGGAGCTGGGGTCGGCTGCCTCCAGAGCTCGGGAGTGGGTCGTGGGACTACCTATTCCCACGACATTAGGGAATGGCAGCAGGTGTATGAACAGAGGGCCGTATCGACATCTGGGAGGGCATCCCCACTATCTACAAGCGGTGAGGCACTCTGACCCTCTGCTTTCGCCCTGAGGTCCCGGGAGCGAGGATGTGCAGCCACCTGAGCTCCGGCTGGTGTACCTGAATGCCAGGTCCGTCGTTAATAAGGCTCCTCTCGTCCAGGATCTGGTCGAGGGTGAGCATGCGGACCTGGCTTGCATCACAGAGACCTGGTTAGGCCCAGAGGGTGGTATCCCTCTGGTTGATCTTTGCCCACCAGGTTTCCGGGTGCTACACCGGCCTCGGACTCAGGGTAGGGGTGGGGGAGTGGCTGTGGTTATGAGGGAGACTTTATGTCCGCAGGAGGCCACCGTTCTCCAGATAGTCGGGTGTGAATCTCTCTCACTGAGGTGTGGTCCTAGGGCGCAGTTGGGCTTGCTGCTGGTGTACCTTGCGCCTAGTCACGCAGCAGCAGCCCTGCCTGAGCTTCTCGATATCCTCTCGGGGCTGGTGATTGAGTTCCCCAAACTTATGGTTTTGGGTGACTTCAATGTACCATCCCTGGGAGGATCATCTGAGTTAGCTTGGGAGTTCATGGCTTCCATGACAGCCATGGACCTGACGCAAGTAATTCATGGACCGACTCATGTGGGAGGCCACACCCTGGACTTGGTTTTTCTATCTGGATGGTGGTTAGATGATCTTGGTGGGGGCTCCCCAATTGTTATGCCCCTGTCATGGACCGATCATCATCTCCTGCGGCTGGTCTTCCGTTTTGCCACTCCCCGCTGTGGGTGTGTTGAGCCAACTAGATGGTTCCACCCCAGGCGCTTAATGGACCCTGAAAGGTTCCAGGCAGCGCTGGGGTCCCCACCTGCCTCCTTTGCTCACAGCTCGGCGGATGTCTTAGTGGAAGCCTGGGAAAGGGCAGCCACGGAGGCACTTGACCGAGTTGTACCCTTGCGGCTCGTGACCCGGTGCAGATCCCAGCGGGCTCCATGGTTTTCCGCGGAGCTCCGGGGAAAACGCGTCGGAGATGGGGCCTAGAGAGCCGTTGGAGGTCCAGTCGATCAGAATCCGACCGATTGCGCCTAAGAACCTGTATTAGGTCTTATCTCACAGCGATAAGGGTGGCAAGGTCTAATCACTTCGCTACCCTCATCGCGTCTGCATATAATCGCCCGGTCGCCCTGTTTAAGGTGACCCGCTCCCTCCTTAATCAGGAGGTGAGGGAGGAACCCTTGCAGGGTCGTGCCGAGGAGTTTAGTCAACATCTGTCGGACAAAATCACTCGGATTCGGACCGGTTTGGACTCCAACTGGGCAGAGTCTGACGATTGGGACACGGGTGGTCTTGTCAATGTTATCTGGGAGGAGTTCGATCCTGTGACTCCAGAGGAAGTGGACAGGATTATGGGGAGGCTGAGCTCCACCACATGTTTATTGGATCCGTGCCCTTCCTGGCTGGTTTATGCGGCCAGGGAGGGGACACGAGGCTGGTTCCAGGCGGTTATATCTGCATCTTTGATTGAGGGTAGTTTCCCCGCCGTCTAGAAGGAGGCGGTGGTGAGACCTCTCCTCAAGAAGCCTGCCTTGGACCCAACTGTGTTAAATAACTTTTGTCCTGTCTCCAACCTTCGCTTTCTTGCGAAGGTTGTTGAGAGTGTGGTGGCGCATCAGCTCGGATACATACTTGCTAAGTTTTTAGGATCTAAATGCCACCTATAAAACATTTTATAAAAGTTCTCTCTTAGATTTTGAGCTTGTGTAAATTTTACATTTCTCACCCAAATCTTTTCCCAAGTGTCCATTGTAATAACTTCCTGAATATTCTGTGCCAATTTTATCATACAGTCTTTAACAATTTCTGTTTCTGAATCAATTTCTATCAATGCAAGATATATCCGTTTAATATGTGCTGGGCCCTGATTTCTAATTTGCTTTACCAAGTTTTCATCATTCATTAAAAAACCAATTTTCTGATCTTCTTTCCACCTGGCTTGTAGTTGCCCATACTGAAACCAGGTTTGAACAATCTTTTTTCCTCGTAAAAAATTATATGGCTTCAAACACCATACATTCCTCTCCAAACTCAAGATTTCCTTATATGTAGTCACATCATGTTTGAATCCAACATTTATGTTCTCTATTGCGTGTTTGGGTATTGCCCATAAGGGTATCTTGTAGTTTAACTTATGTCTATGCTTTTTCCAAACTCGCAACAAAGCATGTCTTAAAATATGCATCTTAAACACATTGTCTACCTTCTTGTCATACAATAAATATGCATGCCAACCAAATAGCAAATCATGACCTTCAAGATTTAATAATCTCCCTTGTGTTAAGTTAATCCAATCACTTATCACTGATAGTGCAGCAGCTTCATAATATAATTTAAGATTGGGCATTTTTAGACCACCTCTTTCACGCGTATCCTGCATAATTTTGAATTTAACCCGTGGCCTTTTCCCTGCCCAAACAAATTTATTAATACCCTTCTGCCATTCCTCCAAGTTTGAATCCTTTTTAAGAATGGGTATCATTTGAAACAAAAATAGAAATTTTGGCAAAACATTCATTTTCACTGCTGCAATTCTTCCCAATAATGACAGTTGTAATTTTTTCCAACTATCCAATTCTTTTTGCACTTTGTTCCATAGCTTTTCATAGTTATTTTTGTATAATTTTACGTTTGAGGGTGTCAAGTATACCCCCAAATATTTAACCCTTTCAACAATTTCAAATCCAGTTAACCTTTCTAAAGCTACCTTTTGTAATACTGTCATATTTTTAGATAACATTTTAGGTTTTGTATATTAACCTTAAATCCAGAAACTTTCCCATATTGCAATATTAACTCCCCCCTTCATGGATTACTGCCTTGTCGTGGCGAAGGGGCTTGCGTAA